>CM056049.1:683815806-684095806 GCA_029574335.1 Rana kukunoris | reverse complement strand
GAGGAGGGGCATGGATGGGAGAGAGGGGCATGGATGGGAGAGAGGGAGAGAGGGGCATGGATGGGAGAGAGGGGCATGGATGAGAGAGGGAGAGAGGGGCATGGATGGGAGAGAGGCATGGATGGGAGAGAGGGCATGGATGGGAGAGAGGGAGAGAGGGGCATGGATGGGAGAGAGGGGCATGGATGGGAGAGAGGGAGAGAGGGGCATGGATGGGAGAGAGGCATGGATGGGAGAGAGGGGCGTGGATGGGAGAGAGGGATGGATGGGAGAGAGGGGCATGGATGGGAGAGAGGGGCATGGATGGAGAGAGAGGCATGGATGGGAGAGAGGGAGAGAGGGGCATGGATGGGAGAGAGGCATGGATGGGAGAGAGGGAGAGAGGGCATGGATGGGAGGGGCATGGATGGGAGAGAGGGGCATGGATGGGAGAGAGGGAGAGAGGGGCATGGATGGGAGAGAGGCATGGATGGGAGAGAGGGGCATGGATGGGAGAGAGGGGCATGGATGGGAGAGAGGGAGAGAGGGGCATGGATGGGAGAGAGGGGCATGGATGGGAGAGAGGCATGGATGGGAGAGAGGGAGAGAGGGGCATGGATGGGAGAGAGGCATGGATGGGAGAGAGGGGCATGGATGGGAGAGAGGGGGATGTAAAAGAGGTGGATGTAAAAGAGAGAGAGAGAGAGAGAGGGGGATGGATAAGAGAGAGAGAGGGTGAGTGAAATTGACCCCCTAGCCTGGCCTGCGCTCCTTCCTGTCCCAGCCCCTGTCTGTGGTGGGTAGGTGTGTGTGATGCACCTACCTCACGCCCATCCTCATCCCCTGGGCACTCGGCCAGACCATCTTCCTTCTTGCTGACAGCCTGTCACAGCTGGGACTGGGAGCCGACGTTGGAGATGGTGTACATGCTCTGGGAGGTGTCAGGAATACAGCCGCACTTACTGCTGCTTAGCCTCAGGTGGTCAATCAGGGTGGCGATTCTCCCACTCCCTCTCGCGCTGTACCTTCAAGCCAGCCTCATACTTGACTCGGCTCCCAGGAGCAGTAGCGCGGAGGAGGAAGTGAAAGCCTCGCTTTCAACGCTGACCATGTATTGTAGTGGGTAAGGTTGCAGCCGTGACGTCACTGGTTGCTACACGCCAAGCGGCACAGGCGTTAGCAACCAGGGCAGGCGAAGACTAGCCAGCAGCGCAGCTCCACCCACCTCCTCCCTCCAGCGCGGCGTAATGACCAGAGTTGGTCGGGACTCGGGAGTCGGACTGCACTGCAGTCAGATTTTCGGGGGGGAACCTCCAGGGGCAGACTGAGCCGACCCGGGCCCCCTCCCACCACGGGCCCTCGGGCAGTGCCCGACTGACCGAATGGTCAGTCCGCCCCTGGTCGGAAAGGTTTCCTCGGACATGTCTCATCGTGTGTACGCGGCCTGAGTGTTTAAAAGTAGCCCAGTCGGCTACGGTCAACAGTAATAGAACAGTGTGCAGTCTGCACACCGCTCTCTTTATAGGTGAGAGGCAGGTGTGATTCACAGTGCATTTCCACATTCCAAGCTGGAACGCACACGGCGCCTGCGCGATGACGTAATCGCGCAGGCGCCGTATGCCTGTTACATTTTGCTGACCGTTCTTGTGATCATTTTGACCCCACGGGGTGAAATCTTGCATGGAGTCCCAGATCGAAGGAGATTTTCAGTGGTCTTGTATGTCTTTCATTTTCTAATTCTTGCTCCCACAGTTGATTTCTTCACACCAAGCTGCTTGCCTATTGCAGATTCAGTCTTCCCAGCCTGGTGCAGGTCTACAATTGTGTTTCTGGTGTGCTTCAACAGCTCTTTGGTCTTCACCATAGTGGAGTTTGGAGTGTGACTGTTTGAGGTTGTGGACAGGTGTCTTTTATAATGATAATAACTTCAAACAGGAGCCATTACCACAGGGCCGGACTGGCCTACCGGGATAGCGGGAAAATTCCCGGTAGGCCGCCTGCTGTCTGTCAAAAACCAACCAGTTTAGCTGCCTGTGTGGCCGGGCCACGGCGGCGGCCGCCATGACATCGCGGCCGCACTTTTCAATTAGCCCTCTCCAGTGACTGGTTGGTAATGTCCTCTCACCTCACTCACATGATCAGTGTATGTTTTTGAAAGCAGCGGCGGCCGGCCGCCGGCGATTTGCGGCCGCCATGCTCGCCGCTGCTCTTTCGCGGCTGTGTAGACTGTCTGTGCCCTTGGAGTTGGAGCGATCGTATCACGTGGTCTGAGGGAGGGGAGGAGCCGAGCAGGAGAAGAAACAAAGGTCAGAAGTTCTTCCTTCTTCCCGCGCGGCGCCATCACCGCCCAGTGCAGAGTCACGTGACTCACGTGTCTGTCTTCAGCCGCAGAGGAGAAAAAGATAACGCGCGGGCCGGCCACCCTTGGAGCACAAGGTGAGGAAAAAAAGATTAGAAATCCTGCTGTATCTCTCTCGACTCTCTCACCATATAACGGTGCACCCCCCGGGCCCCCCCTCCTTTCTCTGCCAGTGCCACCTACCTACTATTGCTGCCCCTGGAAAATCTAAATTGTCTGAACAGTCTGTCTAATAATCTCAGAGAGGGGAGGGGGTGGTTGACGATGGAATGGTGAGAGAGATTATGCAGTCCAGATTACAATTTGCAGGGGCAGCAAAGGTGACAGAGAGAGGGGGTTGCATGGTGCACGGTGCACCTCCTTTCTCTGTCACCTTTGCTGCTCCTGCAAATTGTAATCTGGACTGTATAATGTCTCTCTACCCAGTCCCCTGTCACCCAGCCCTCTGTCACCCAGCCCTCTGTCAGTCCCCTGTCCCAGCCCTCTGTCAGTCCCCTGCTGTCACCCAGTCCCCTGTCAACCAGCCCTCTGTCACCCAGTCCTCTGTCACCCAGTCCCCTCACCCAGCTGTCACCCAGTCCCCTGTCACCCAGCCCTCTGTCACCCAGCCCTCTGTCACCCAGCCCTCTGTCACCCAGTCCTCTGTCACCCAGCCCTCTGTCACCCAGTCCCCTGTCACCCAGCCCTCTGTCACCCAGCCCTCTGTCACCCAGCCCTCTGTCACCCAGTCCCCTGTCACCCTCTGTCACCCAGTCCCCTGTCACCCAGCCCTCTGTCACCCAGCCCTCTGTCACCCAGCCCTCTGTCACCCAGCCCTCTGTCACCCAGTCCCCTGTCACCCAGTCCCCTGTCACCCAGCCCTCTGTCACCCAGCCCTCTGTCACCCAGCCCTCTGTCACCCAGTCCCCTGTCACCCAGTCCCCTGTCACCCAGTCCCCTGTCACCCAGCCCTCTGTCACCCAGTCCCCTGTCACCCAGTCCCCTGTCACCCAGCCCTCTGTCACCCAGTCCCCTGTCACCCAGCCCTCTGTCACCCAGCCCTCTGTCACCCAGTCCTCTGTCACCCAGCCCTCTGTCACCCAGCCCCCTGTCACCCAGCCCTCTGTCACCCAGCCCACTGTCACCCAGCCCGCTGTCACCCAGCCCTCTGTCACCCAGTCCCCTGTCACCCAGCCCTCTGTCACCCAGTCCCCTGTCACCCAGCCCTCTGTCACCCAGTCCCCTGTCACCCAGTCCCCTGTCACCCAGCCCTCTGTCACCCAGCCCTCTGTCACCCAGCCCTCTGTCACCCAGCCCTCTGTCACCCAGTCCCCTGTCACCCAGCCCTCTGTCACCCAGCCCTCTGTCACCCAGCCCTCTGTCACCCAGCCCTCTGTCACCCAGTCCCCTGTCACCCAGCCCTCTGTCACCCAGCCCTCTGTCACCCAGCCCTCTGTCACCCAGTCCCCTGTCCCTCTGTCACACCCAGCCCTCTGTCACCCAGCCCTCTGTCACCCAGCCCTCTGTCACCCAGTCCCCTGTCACCCAGCCCTCTGTCACCCAGTCCCCTGTCACCCAGCCCTCTGTCACCCAGTCCCCTGTCACCCAGCCCTCTGTCACCCAGCCCTCTGTCACCCAGTCCCCTGTCACCCAGCCCTCTGTCACCCAGTCCCCTGTCACCCAGCCCTCTGTCACCCAGCCCTCCGTCACCCAGGCTTCCGTCACCCAGGCTTCCGTCACCCAGCCCTCCGTCACCCAGCCCTCCGTCACCCAGCCCTCCGTCACCCAGCCCTCCGTCACCCAGTCCTCCGTCACCCAGCCCTCCGTCACCCAGCTCTCTGTCACCCAGCCCTCCGTCACCCAGCCCTCTGTCACCCAGCCCTCTGTCACCCAGTTCTCTGTCACCCAGTCCTCTGTCACCCAGCCCTCCGTCACCCAGCCCTCCGTCACCCAGCCCTCTGTCACCCAGCCCTCTGTCACCCAGTCGTCTGTCACCCAGTCCTCTGTCACCCAGTCCCCTGTCACCCAGTCCCCTGTCACTCAGTCCTCTGTCACCCAGTCCTCTGTCACCCAGTCCCCTGCTGTTACCCAGTCCCCTGTCACCCAGCTCTCTGTCACCCAGTCCTCTGTCACCCAGTCCCCTGCTGTTACCCAGTCCTCTGTCACCCAGCCCTCTGTCACCCAGTCCCCTGTCACCCAGCCCTCTGTCACCCAGCCCTCTGTCACCCAGCCCTCTGTCACCCAGCCCTCTGTCACCCAGTCCCCTGTCACTCAGTCCTCTGTCACCCAGTCCCCTGCTGTTACCCAGTCCTCTGTCACCCAGCCCTCTGTCACCCAGTCCCCTGTTACCCAGTCCCCTGTTACCCAGTCCCCTGCTGTCACCCAGTCCCCTGCTGTCACCCAGTACCCTGCTGTCACCCAGCCCTCTGTCACCCAGTCCTCTGTCACCCAGTCCTCTGTCACCCAGCCCTCTGTCACCCAGCCCCCTGTCACCCAGCCCTCTGTCACCCAGTCCCCTGTCACCCAGTCCCCTGTCATCCAGTCCTCTGTCACCCAGTCCCCTGTCACCCAGTCCCCTGTTACCCAGTCCCCTGCTGTCACCCAGTCCCCTGCTGTCACCCAGTCCTCTGTCACCCAGCCCTCTGTCACCCAGTCCCCTGCTGTCACCCAGGCCTCTGTCACCCAGCCCTCCGTCACCCAGCCCTCCGTCACCCAGTCCCCTGCTGTCACCCAGCCGTCTGTCACCTAGTCCCCTGCTGTCACCCAGTCCTCTGTCACCCAGTCCCATGCTGTCACCCAGCCCACTGTCACCCAGCCCGCTGTCACCCAGCCTGCTGTCACCCAGTGCCCTGCTGTCACCCAGTCCCCTGCTGTCACCCAGCCGTCTGTCACCTAGTCCCCTGCTGTCACCCAGTCCTCTGTCACCCAGTCCTCTGTCACCCAGTCCTCTGTCACCCAGTCCCCTGCTGTCACCCAGTCCTCTGTCACCCAGTCCCCTTCTGTCACCCAGCCCTCTGTTACCCAGTCCCCTGCTGTCACCCAGTCCCCTGCTGTCACCCAGTCCTCTGTTACCCAGTCCTCTGTCACCCAGTCCTTTGTCAACTAGTCGCCCAGTCCTCTGTAACCCAGTCCCCTGCTGTCACCAAGTCCTCTGTCACCCAGTCCCCTTTCTGTCGCCCAGTCCTCTGCTGTCAGCCAGTCCCCCTGCTGTCTCCCAGTCCAAGTGACAAGTGACACGCTGAGTCTGGTGACGGGATGGGTGGCAAGTGACACACTAAATCTGGTGGCAAGTGACATGCTGAATCTTGTGACAAGTGGCAAGTGACATTTCCGAGTGTCTCCGATGCTCTTCGGCGCCCCCCACCTCTGGCAACATGCGGTATTGCATGCAATTGAAGTCAATGCGGAACAAATTATTTTCGTTTCCATTAACTTCAATGGGGAAACTCACTTTGATATGTGAGCACTTTGGATTACGAGCATTCTCCTGGAACGGATTATGCTTGTAATCCGAGGTTCCACTGTGTAACATATATATATATATGTATATCTCCCTAGCCCTACGTGCTTTCATATCGCTCTTATCTTTATACAATACGCTCTTTAAATGTTTATTTAAAATGTATGGTTTTCTCTTTTATTAACAAAAAAATTATGACGTTATGATGTTGGGCTGGTATAATAATGCTATGGGGCTGGTATGAAATGTTTTCCAGGGCTGGTTTTTACTCCCAGTCCGGCCCTGCATTACCACAGGTAATGAGTAGAGGACAGAGGAGCCTCTTAAAGAAGAAGATACAGGTCTGTGAGGCCTCGTACACACGACCGAGGAACTCGTCATAAATGAAACATCATTTTCCTCGATGAGTTCCTTGTTAGGCTTGTCGAGAATCTTGACAAGCTTTCTTTTTGTACACACTGTGAAGACAAAAACTTGTCGTTCTCAAACGCGGTGACGTACAACACGTACGACGGCACTATAAAGGGGAAGTTTGATTCCAATGGCACAACCCTTGGGGCTGCTTTTGCTAATCTCATGTTACTGCGCTTTTCAGTCTGTTAAAGCGTGACAAATGTGTTATCTCCATTACAAACGCTACTTTTACCGAAGGTGCGCTCCCGTCTCATATTTTATTCTGAGCATGCACATACACACGAACGTGTTTCTCGTCGTAAACCAGCCCGACGAGAAACACGACGAGGAAATTGAGACTCCCGACGAGGAAAAAGAGGAAAAACAGTTTTCTCAACGAAAAACATACACACGACCGCTTTCCTCGGCAAAAAAGCTCTGCCACCAAGTTTCTTGATGGATTCTGTCGAGGAAAACGATTGTGTGTACGAGGCCTGAGAGACAGAAATCTTGCTTGTTTGTAGGTGACCAAATACTAATTTTCCACCATAATTTGCAAATAAATTCTTTCCGAATCAGACAATGTGATTGTCTGGATTTGTTTCCACATTTTGTCTCTCATAGTTGAGGTATACCTATGATGACAATTACAGGCCTCTCTCATCTTTTTAACCACTTGACTACTGGGCACTTAAACCCACTTAATAACCAGACCAATTTTCAGCTTTCGGTGCTCTCACATTTTGAATGACAATAACTCAGTCATACAACACTGCAACCAAATGAAATTTGTGTCCTTTTTTTCCCACAAATAGAGCTTTCTTTTGGTGGTATTTTATCACCTCTGCGCTTTTTATTGTTTTCACTATAAATGAAAAAAGAACGAAAATTTTGTAAAAAAATTAATTTTTCTTCATTTCTATTATAACATTTTGCAAAAAAGTAATTTTTCTTCATAAACTTGGCCTAAAATGTATACTGCTACATATCTTTGGTAACAAAACAAAAAAAATTAGATATTATTTAGTCTGGGTGAAAGTTATAGGGTCTACAAGCTATGGTACCAATTACTGAAAATTGATCAATTTGATCACACCTAATGTACTGACAGCCTCTCTTATTTCTTGAGACCCTAACATGCCAGAAAAGTACAAATTCCCCCCAAATGACCCCTTTTTTGGAAAGAAGACATTCCAAGGTATTTAGAAAGAGGCATTGTGAGTTTTTTGAAGTTGTCATTTTTCCCACAATTCTTTGCAAAATCAAGATTTTTTTCATTTTTATTTTCTTTCCACAAAATTTTCATATTAGCGGGTTATTTCTCACACACAGCATATGGATACCACAAATTACACCCCAAAACACATTCTGCTATTCCTCCCGAGTATGGCGATACCCCATGTGTGAGACTTTTACACAGCGTGGCCACATACAGAGGCCCAACATGCAGGGAACGCCATCAGGCGTTCTGGAACACCCAGACCAATTCTGACATTTCTCTCCTACATGTAAAAATCAACACTTATTTGCTAGAAAATTACATAGAACCCCAAAACATTATATATGCTTTTTTAGCAAAGACCCTAGAGAATACAATGGCGGTTGTTGCAACTTTTTATCGCGCATGGTATTTGCACAGCAATTTTTCGAACACATTTTTTTTGGAAATAAAACAGTTTTGTGCTTTTAAAAAAAAAAAACATTAAATTTAGCCCAATGTTTTTGCATAATATGAAAGATGAAGTTACGCGGAGTAAATAGATACCCAACATGTCACCCTTCAATATTGCACACGCTCGTGGAATGGCGCCAAACTTTGCGACTTAAAAATCCCCATAGGTGACGCTTTAAATATTTTTACTGGTTACATCATTTTAGTTGGAGAAGAGGTCTAGGGCCAAAATTATTGCTCTCGCTCTAACGTTCGCAGTGATACCTCACATGTGTGGTTTGAACACCGTTTTCATATGTGGGCGGGACTTGCGTATGCGTTCGCTTCTGCATGCGAGCTCACGGGGACAGGGGCGCTGTATGCCCAGAGTATAGCGGAGTATGCCCAGAGTATTGCGGAGTATGCCCAGAGTATTGCAGAGTATGCCCAGAGTATTGCAGAGTATGCCCAGAGTATTGCAGAGTATGCCCAGAGTATTGCGGAGTATGCCCAGAGTATTGCGGAGTATGCCCAGAGTATTGTGGAGTATGCCCAGAGTATTGTGGAGTATGCCCAGAGTATTGTGGAGTATGCCCAGAGTATTGCAGAGTATGCCCAGAGTATTGCAGAGTATTGCAGAGTATGCCCAGAGTATTGCGGAGTATGCCCAGAGTATTGCGGAGTATGCCCAGAGTATTGTGGAGTATGCCCAGAGTATTGCGGAGTATGCCCAGAGTATTGCGGAGTATGCCCAGAGTATTGCAGAGTATGCCCAGAGTATTGCAGAGTATTTCGGAGTATGCCCAGAGTATTGCGGAGTATGCCCAGAGTATTGCGGAGTATGCCCAGAGTATTGCAGAGTATGCCCAGAGTATTGCAGAGTATTTCGGAGTATGCCCAGAGTATTGCGGAGTATGCCCAGAGTATTGCGGAGTATGCCCAGAGTATTGCCCCCCAGAGTATTGCCCCCCCCAGAGTATTGCCCCCCCCCAGAGTATTGCCCCACCAGAGTATTGCCCCCCCAGAGTATTGCCCCCCACCCAGAGTATTGCCCAGCATTGCAGAGTATGTGCAGCAGGGATGGCTGAGCAGGGAGGGATGGATGGATGGATCTGTGACTACATTTGTCACAGATCCAGCCCGCAGCACTGGCGCTGCCATCCGCTCCCTCCCCTCTCCTCTCACACTGTACCGATCGGTACAGAGAGAGGAGGGAGGCACCGGCGTCATCAAATGACGCCGGTCTGTTTACATCTTATCGCGCCGTCATTGGACGGCGCGATCACGTGGTAAACTGCCGCTATCAGCGGCGATTTACCGTGATCCGTGACCCGCCAGGTCCTCTGGACCCGGCGGTCACGGACATTCCCGTGTGCGCGCCCCAGGGGGACGAGCGGGAGCGCGACTCTGGAATCACGTTATATAACGTGATCCTAGAGTTAAGCAACCACCTTGCCGCCGTTATTTTTCAGCAGGTGGTTGCTAAGTGGTTAAGTGGGAGAACTTACACAATTGGTGGCTGACTAAATACTTTTTTGCCCCACTGTACATGATAATGTTCATAAAAAAAGCAACTTGATAGTCTGTGCAATGATAGATCATTAACTGATAATATATTATATTATGTATATAATTTTTATATTTTATTTTCACGATTTTGACATATCTTGCACTAATGCTATGACAAAAACTGTGTATAAACTTAGATGAGCAGAGAGTTATTTCAATGCTTAGTTAACATCACTGGCTGACAACACACAACTCAAACCACACAGTTAACACTTATATGTGAGTGCAAAGCAGAAGGTGATGCATGGTCTACTCAGGAAACTGTTCTCCCCCATATCTACACTTCACTGAAATATCAGCACAAATACAATTATAAAAATAAAAGATTTCAGGGCTGGGGGGTTATAGCTCATACTAATCAATATTTTAAAACAGCTTTTCTGTGGCATCATATTTATATGCTCATCGTATCTTGGAGTGCCACAATAACTATATAACTAATATTATTATGCAGCTATTTATATCTTAGATAATGCTTTTTCTATTAGACACATCAATTGTAGGTCAGTTATTTATTTCAGACCTAAACCACTTACCTTCGGGCTAATTTTGACATTTCTCACATACATGTAAAAATCTTAATTTTTTTGCTAGAAAAGTACTTAGAACCCTGAAAAATTATATTTTAATAAGGCGACTGGAGGAACTCAATTACGAGGAACGACTACCAGCATCAAATTTATTCTCCCAGGAGAAGAGACGCTTGAGAGGGGACATAATAGAGATTTACAAATACCTGGTGATCCCAGCATAGCAAAGAAACTATTAAGTCTCAGGTAGTATAATGCTGTGCACACATGCTTGGAATTTCTGACAACAAATGTTTCATGGGAGCGTGTTGTCGGAAATTCCGACCGTGTGTAGACTCCTTAGGACATTTTCTGTCGGAATTTCCGACAACAAAAAATTGAGAGCTGGTTCTCAAATTTTCCGACAACAAAATCCGTTCTCGTAAATTCTGATCGTGTGTGGACAATTCCGACGCACAAAATTCCACGCCTGCTCTGAATCAAGTACGAGGCAGAAGCGCTCAGTCTGGTAAAAGTAGCGTTCGTAATGGAGATGGCACATTTGTCACGCTGTAACGGACTGAAAAGCACGAGGCTGAATTGTCTCTCACCAAACTTCTACTAACACGACTGGTATTAAACTTCCCTTTAATAGTGCCGTCGTACGTGTTGTACGTGACTGCGTTTTTGGCGTTCGGAATTTCCGACAACATTTGTGTGACCATGTGTATGCAAGACAAGTTTAAGCCACATTCGTCGGAAAAAAATCCACTGTTTTGTTGTCGGAGTGTCTGATCATCTGTAGGCGGCATAAGAGGACACTGAGGCACACAATGAGATTGGATGATAAGCGGTTTAACCTTAAGCTGCATAGGGTTTTTTTTCACTGTCAGGGCAATAAGGCTGTGGAAAGGAAAAGGTTGGGACTTTATATGAGGCCATGACTATTAAATTCTTATACCTTCATCCCTGGTACAAATTGAAAGAAAAGTTTTTTTTGGGGGGGGACTTTTGCAGTCCTATTATAAGACACTGATTACTGCCATTATTGGTATAAAATAAAAATCTATTCCAGTGTATATACCATATTTCCCCCCTCTCTTACTTGAGAGATGATTGGCTCCGCCCTCTACTGGAAACACAAATCAGATACAATTTAAAAAGCCCCTCCCTTTCCTCTGACCTTCAGTTGTTTTGCGTTTCCAAACACTCCAGGAGCACTGACACGTTTTTCGTTTTTCCTAGGTCTGGTAACTATGGTTGGCGGACTCCCCTTCTCTGGCAGCATCCAGTACTGGTTGTGGCTGAGTCCCGGATGTGTTCAGTCCCCGTTTCTGGCCAGAAGGGTTCCCTATTGTTGAAGGTTCTTGCCTCACCTGCAAGGGTAAAAATGGCAACTTCCTTCAGGTTCTCCCCAGCTCTGCTGGTAGAAACGTTATCTTCCTCGGCTTCACCGAGGTGTACCTAGATGGCGTCGGAGGACTTCCGGTGAAGCGGCAAGATGGCGCCGGAACCGGAAGTCATGTGACGCATTTTCCAGCGCAGTGTTCATAAGGACTGTGGCGCAGTACACTGAGGACATGCTGCCTGGGACAGCAGCCTTTTCTCTTCGGCCTATCATCACTCACCAGTGGAGCTTGAAGATAGGCCTGAGGAGGGAGCACCCGCTCAGATGGAGCCAGCGGCAGCCTTTCGGGTCCCATACTACCTCCAAGGTAAGCCCTTGTCTGTAATTATGCAACAGGGGTCCTTTTTTTGGTATGGGCCTGCTTCTTTCTTTTGGTTTGTTTCTGTTCTTTTTCTAGGATAGACAGATGAAAAAGAAATGTGGAAACTGTAGAGCAAGGTGGTAGCCTCCTTCCGGTCTTTCAGTGACAGGGCAGCGGGTCTAGGACCTTCTTCCTCTGGTCCCAGGACTCTAGAACCGTCAGTTAGACCCTCTCCTCGGTCTGAGATCAGTGATTCACACTATACCTCAGATCCGGAAGAAGGGGAGAACCCAAGCTCCTCTTCTGATGGGGATTCTGCATCAGTAGGGGAGGCAGGTAACCCTAAGTTTCTTTTTCCAGCTGAGGAAATTAATGAGCTTTAGAAATCAGTTTATACCTCTGAGCAGATTGAGATGCCGCATCAAATCCAATCTGTGAAAGATAGAATGTATAGGGGGCTTCAGGGGCGTAATTCAAGGACTTTTCTGGTTCACCAGTCACTTAAGGATATTATTCTGTGAGAATGGAAAGATCCGGAAAGGAGAATGTTCCAAACAAAAGAAGATTTCCTTTTCAATCTGAAATTGAATAAACCGTCTTTAAATGTCCTAAGCTAGATGCCCCCAATGTCTCACGTTTCTAAAAAGTCAGACCTTTCTTTTGAAGATTCAGGGGTCCTGAAGGGGCAAGTGGATAGGAAGGCTGAGTCTTTGCTACGTAAGGCCTAGGATGCTTCAGCTTTATCCTTGGGTCCAGTTGTAGCATCCACCTGTGTGGCTAGGAATCTAGATTAATAGATTCAGCATCTGGACGAGCTCATTTTGTCTGACACCCCCAAAGAAGAGGTTAGGGAGTCCCTCCCACTCATTGCTAAAGCAGTGGCTTTCTTGGCTGATGCAGCTGCATCCTCTGTGAAAGCTACAGCAAGGGCTTCTGCTCTCATTAATTCAGCCATACGAGCAATCTGGCTTAAGGCTTGGGAGGGGGACCTGGTCTCCAAGAACAAGCTCTGCGGCATTCCCTTTGAAGGCAAGCTCTTATTCGGTTCCTCCGTGGTGGAGGTCCTAGCTCGTTCCTCTGAAAAGAGTAAACGGTTCCCTTCTTCTCAAAAGAATAAGCCACAGAATAAGAAGACTTTTCGTGGTTTCCAAAACTAAGCTAAATTTCGAACAAACGGGCAACTGGCGAAGAAAAAATGGTCTTTTAACAATATAGGTATAAGATAAGCAGAAGAAGGGGATTCTCTTTACTGCTTCAGCCCCTTTCAAAACTCCCCAGTGATGCCAGAATAGGGGTAGGGGGAAGGTTGTCCCACTTTGTCAAGGAATGGGAAAAGATTTCCGACAATTCCTTTATCCTTCAAACATTGGAAAAGGGTTACAGGTTGGAATCTAGTTTCCATGTGGGAAACAGAAGGGGTCATTTCCCGAAAATTAAAAATTTGAGGCATTTTATTCTCATGTCTTTCTGGTTATGCCGCCATAGCGTATCTAATATACGCTACGCCGACGCAGCGCAGAGATGCAAGCACAGTATTCACAAAGCACTTGCTCCCACTTGCTCCCAAATTTACGTTGGGTTTTGAAAGCGTAAGTCGAGTGCCAGACAAGTACTTAAAACGAATGGCGCATGTGCTGTCCCGTGGCCGCACCCCAGTGCGCATGCTCACAATCACGTCGAAACAACTGGCTAAGAACGTAACCTACGGCCAGCCCTATTCACGTACTACGTAAACAACGTAAAATACGACGGCTGTGTTCCCTGGTCCATACCTTTGCATGAGTTGCGCCTCATATATAAGGAATAACTTTACACTGGACGTGCGACTTACGCAAACCGCTTATATTATGCGCCGGGCGCAAGTACGTTTGTGAATCGACGTATCTTCCTCATTTCCATATTTAAATAGGAAATTAATGGGAGCGCGAAAGTCTCCAAACGTAACTATGCGCCCACGATACACCAGCATAGGCAAGTTACGTCGGTGGACTGAAGCCAGTTTTTAGGCGTATCTTAGTTCTGTGGGCACGACGCACAGATACGATGGCGCATATTTACAGTTATTGAGCGTATCTCGAAATACGTCGGAGTAAGTGCTTTGTGAATCCGGGCCAAAGTGTATAGATCGTTCCATATCTGGACGATTTTATGATCTTTGCCTGAGACAAAGAATCCCTTATCCGGGATCTGCAGTTGGTTCTGCGGATTCCATATATCTGGTTCTGCGGACATTTTAGGATCTAGGGTGGAAAGTCAACCAACAGAAGTCTTGTCTGGTACCCTCCCAGAACATACTTTTTCTGGGTTATCTAATAGACTCTGTTGCTCAGAAAAAATGTATTCCCGAAGAGAAAGTTTTGAAACTTCTTCTCGCCGTGCAGGCCTTTAGATTGCTCCCACAGACCTCGCTTTGGCGGGTCATGCAGTTATTAGGTTTAATGACCGAAGCCATCCCAGGAGTTCCCTGAGCCCAATTACACTCCAGACCCCTTCAGGCATTTCTCATACACTATTGGGAGAAGGATTCTCTGGATCAACTAGTCAGTGGCGGCTGGTGAAGTTTTAGGATAGGGGGGTGCAAGACCCCGCCCCTCCACGATTGGCCCCTCCCACTTTGTGTAAACCACACCCCTTATATAATCCACCTACTTTGTCCGCTGTATTCCACTTCCTTCCATCCATAGTTTCAGGAGTATGCAGCTCAGCATCACAGGACAGAGTATATAGCCCCAGCATCACAGAATGAGCATTTAGCAGGTGATTATGTGTCATTCCTGCTAAATAGCACATATCTGCACCCTGTACATAGCACATATCTACACCCTGTAAATAGCACATATCTGCACCCTGTACATAGCACATATCTACACCCTGTAAATAGCACATATCTGCACCCTGTACATAGCACATATCTACACCCTGTAAATAGCACATATCTGCACCCTGTAAATAGCACATATCTGCATTCTGCAACCTGTAAATAGCACATATCTGCATTCTGCAACCTGTAAATAGCACATATCTGCATTCTGCACCCTGTAAATAGCACATATCTGCATTCTGCACCCTGTAAATAGCACATATCTGCATTCTGCAACCTGTAAATAGCACATATCTGCATTCTGCAACCTGTAAATAGCACATATCAGCAACCTGTACATAGCACATATCAGCATTCTGCAACCCCCCCAATCAGGTCAGCTACAGTGCTACACTATACACATGGCAGGGGGGTGATGGACACAGCAATCAACCCCCACCCCCAGACTAACACAGGGTGGCAGGGCAGACAGACACACTCCTCCAGGCTCCAGCCTCTTCTTTTTACAAGTACAACACTACTACAAGTTCCAGCATTAAAAAAGTAAGGCCGCGTAATTCAAAGGGGGCGGCTTGTATTTAAATTAAGCGCGCCCCCGCGTCGATCGAACTGCGCATGCACGGCCGCAAAAATAGCCCAGTGCGCATGCTCCAGCTCACGTTGGAAAATGTGAATGAAACCAACGTGAGCGTCGTTTACGTAAATCCCTATTCGCGTACGACTTAGTAAAACGACGGAAAAAGACGACGCTGTCCCGATGCCATACTTAACATGGCATACGATGGAACTTCGTAAGGTTGCCCCTCATATAGCAGGGGTAACCTTACGCTTACAGAAATGACGTAAACGACGACGGGGCGGCGTAAAAACAGAGATACGATGGTGTTTCCTGCGATACACCGTCGTATCTCTTTTGAGAATCTGGCTGTAACGGTCGCCACCATTTACGACCTTCCATCCAACCACGACAAGCTTATCTGACACACTCCGACAATATTGCATACACGATCCATATCAATTCCCATAAACAAGACGAGACTCAGCTCTGCACTTGCTTCCAAAGATATGATCCATTTATTGATATTTTCTCAGCTTCTTATACAGTTTCAAGCATAATGCAGTTAATCACAGGACAATGTAGTCTCCACCCCCCTTCACACCATGGGGGGCTTCAATCACCTTAAAAGGCATTCAGGTAAGCTAATTATGTAGACACGTTGGCACCGCATCATCAATAGAGTTAACTCAGAGAGGATGACATCAAAACCAAATACTATCACACCTGAGCATTAATACATTCCTGTATCAATAGAATTCAATTAACCTTAAATAATAACACAATAGGGTAAACAGAGAGCTTCACACAATGAAATAGTCTTTCTTGCAATTAACACCTTTTGAACAGAATGTGTCTTTCACAGCCAACACCTCAAGACACTTCAATAGCCTTTATACAATGTCTTGTGAGTCACTTGTCTTGCAGACCTGAATTAACACCTTTCAAAAGCATGTGTGCCCATATTGAATAGGCAACAGCTTGTGATATCTCAAGACATCCACTTTGTAATATTCCAGTCCTGCAATATGAATTATTATTAATGTCCCATCTTCTGCAATATATGAATTATGATTTCTTTGTCACCCTATGGCCCTAGTGGACATAAGGTGACCCTAGACATAGGAGGATCTCAGTCTGTCACGGTTCATGCCGTTACACTGGCCCTTCGTTTTTTTAGATGTAAAGAGATGTCTGCTGCTTTACTTAGAGAAATCCAGTGGGTTTAGGAGTTCCTCCCAACTGTTAGTATTGTTCAGTGGCATACAAAAAGGGATACAAAGCGTCCAAAAGCTCTGTCGTTAGATGGATTACAGAAGCTATTTGTGAAGCTTACAAAGCGTCAGGTCATAGTCCTCCTTCTAGAAATAGGGCTCATTCAACAAGATCCATGGCTACTTCATCGGCAGAAAGAGCGGGGGCATCATGTGAAGACATTTCTAAAGCTGCCGTCTGGTCCTCCTCTCATGTATTTGTCAAACATTAAAGAGTTCAGATGCTTTACAGCCAGGACCTTTCCTTTGGTAGGAAAGTGCTTCAGGCTGTTGTCCCTCCCTAAGGTCTAGTATCTTGCTTATCCTCTCAAGTAGCTGTCCTGGAAGGTGAGGGGGGGAAACCCCCCATTAGTCTTACCAGTAACGTTATTTCCAAGAACCTTCCAGGACAGCGTCTATATTCCCACCCTATTTTCTTTCACTTGATGGTGGTGTGTTTTTTTTCTGCCGAGTGCACTTTGGTGGAGGTTTACTTGATCTTCTAAACAACTGAAGGTCAGAGGAAAGGGAGGGGCCTTTTAAATTGTATCTGATTTGTGTTTCCTGTAGAGGGCGGAGCCAATCATCTCCTAAGTAGCTGTCCTGGAAGGTTCCTGGAAATAGCGTTACCGGTAAGTCTAAGGCCTCGTACACACGATCAAATCTATCTGCTGAGAACGGTCCGATGGACCGTTTCAGCAGACAAATTTGAACATGTGTACGGGCGGACAGACAGATTTTACCAGCAGACAGATTTTAAAGCATGACATATCTGCCCACGCATGCTGTTTATTAGGTAACCTATCTGACATCTTTGCGATTAGGGACTTCAGCAGAACCTGCTGGTTGCAAAACACTCTATGGATGGGGAGAGAAGTGCTGCAAATGCATTAAGGCTGGATTCACACCTATGGATTTTTAGTGCTTTTGCATTTTGCAGATTTGAACTACAGTCCATTTAACATGGTTTCCTATGGAATACGTTCTGTAATGCAAATCTGCAAAATGCAAAAAGCACTAAAAATGCGTAGGTGTGAATCCAGCTTAAGTGTAATAGGTAGTTTGTTGCGTAAACTCACAGAGCACAGGATGCCGTCTCTGCCTGGTCTAAAACTTGTGCAGCTTTACCTGTGAGGCGGCGTACACACGGCCGAGGTTCTCGGCAGAAACCAGCGAGAACCTCGCTGGGAGCCGCATTCTGCCGAGAACCTCGGCCGTGTGTACACTCTCGGCGAGCATCCCGTCGGGAATGCCGTCGAGCCGAAATAGAGAGCAGGTTCTTTATTTGCTCGACGGCCCGGGATGAATGGCTGGTTGCCTTTCCCGACGGGATGGTCGCCGATTCTGACGGCCGGCTGAGAACCTCGACGGGCGGAACGATGTGTTCTGCCCGTGGAGGTTCTCTGCCGTGTGTACGCGGCCTCAGACATTGTACCCAAAATCAAAAGCACACTCTGGTAAACAACTTTAATTTTACAGTACTGTGTATTGGGTATATTTTTAAAATATCTGCATAAACATTACTAACATTCACCATAATTTGCCAAATACGTTTATTTCCTAGGATTGTCATCTCTATCTAGTGACCAAAATGTGGTATTTTCCTAAAACACTTCAATTCAGAAAATACCACATTTGCCACAGCAATTTTTATAGAATTAAATTGGTTCTAACACCTTAAAGTGATAGGAAAGTCTAATTGTTTTTCTTTAAAAATACTTTCCTGCTCTGTGAAATGGTTTTGCACAGAGCAGCCCCAATCCTCCTATTCTCAGGTCCCAATTCAGTGCTCATTGCCCCTACCTCCTGTCGAGTGCCCCTTCAGCAAGCAGCTTTCTGTGGGGGCACCCGAGCCAAGCCGTAGCTCCCTGTTTCCATTCAGGCCCCACCCCCTCTTTCCTGATTGACTAACTGATTTTGATTGGCAGCAGCAGGAGCCAATGTCGCCCCTGCTGTGTCTCAGCCAGTCAGGAGGTAGAGTTCAGGAAGGATGAGGCAGTCGTGCATATTGTTGGATAGAGATGGGGCTCAGGTAAGTATTTGGGGGGGGGGGTGTTGCAAGAAAACAAAAGGACACATATTTATTTTGTGGTATAGAGAGTAATCATGACCACAGTGTTAGATTCACAAGATGTCTATCTGTTTTCACCATACGTAGGTTCTACGGTTCTCACCTTTAGCCACATAGTTTCATCCTTGAACTTTACACGCAAGTGTAACCTACATACATCAGTGTTTTTTGTTAGAATGTTACTTCTACTTTTTGTTCCTCATCCAGTGCAAATTTTACTCAAAGGAAAGTGGTGTGCTAATTGGCACAGCTTCCTTTAAATCAGACTATTTAGACATATATTTGTACTTAAAATTTTTAAAGAGCATTCATTTTACAACTGTACATTTGGTGAGCGATTGTCAGGGCGGTAGCAATAAAAAATAGCGATAGCAATAAAAATGAATGGTTTTCAATAAGTGTAGCTCATATCCTTGTGTTGAGATTGCAAATGTGTGGGAAAAAATTGCACACGAGAGTAAAATATGATATTTTTACTGATCTGAAATAAAATGCATTGTTGTGTATGGGACATTGCACACAGCTGAGCAAAGATCAGTAATACAGCCTTGAGTACAGAGCAAAAAAAATTGAAAATGTTTCATTTGAGTGCAATCATTTATAATATGTGTGTTTAGTCATTTTGACCCCTTGCACACAGATGTCATAAGTATGAATGAGATTATTACAATACAATACAGAAGAACTTTATTCATCTATACACTTACACAGCTTTACTCGCTTATCCTCTCCTACACCCTGTTCCAAATTATTATGCAAATTCTATTTCAGTGTCACAAAGATTAAATATTTTTAATCTTTGTGTTCACCGTCTGTCCGTGTTCACCCGATCCGATCCGCCAGACGGATGGAAAAGTAGGGTTTTCCTCCGTCACACTTTGGCGGATCGGAGCGGGTCGGATGTCAGCGGGCATGTCACCGCTGAGATCCGCGGCTTCATAGAGGAGCACGGAGCGCCCGTTCAGGTCCGCATAAAAAAACGGCAGGCCGACCTGAACGGACGCTCCGTGTGAAAGAGCCCTAAAGGAGGGTGTTCCACATTATTAAGCAGAGCACCATTTTCAAGCAATATAAGGAAGAAAAGGGATCTCTCTGCTGCTGAAAATAATGAAATAGTTCAATGCCTTGGACGAGGTATGAAAACATTTGATATTTCATGAAAAATAAGCGTGATCATCGCACTATTAAGAGATTTGTGGCTTATTCGGAGCACAGATGGGTTTCGTGCAGATATAGGCACATTGAGGAAGATTTCTGCCAGATCCATCCATTGGATCAAGAGAGCAGCTGCTAAATAACCTACACCAGGGCTCAAAATTTCAAGCCCTGAGCTACTAGCCAGGCCTCAAGAGTTACTCGCCACCAGTTGCCCCACCTAACAGCCCATTCATACACTCCCCCGCGCCTAATTGCGCCCCTAAACACGCCCTTGTAGATTATCTCATGGAATGACACTGTTAAATGTTTAATGCAGAATCAAGTTACACAATTAAATATTACCAACAACTTTAACAAAATGGGACAGGGCATGGGGGCAGACCAGAGGGACAGGGCACTGGGGGCAGACCAGAGGCACAGGGCACTGGGGGCAGACCAGAGGCACAGGGCACTAGAACCGGGTCTCTTCCCCATTCTCTTGCAACTCCCATCCATCCAGTCTCCTCTGCAACTCCAATCCATCCTCTCTCTCTCTCTCTCTCCCTCTCCTATTCATCTCATCATCAGAAGCCTGTGTGTGCAGCTCCACGCTTGCATGTCCACACTTCCTCCTTTTATTCAGGCTAGCAGTGAGGAGAGGAGCTGCAGCACAGCGGGAGGGAGTACAATCCAGCACTGAGATTCACACAACTGCACAGCCATTGACACCATAGCACAGCGCACACTGACACCGCACAGCACACATTGAGACCAATCTGTTCACAGTGCTCAGGCTGAACTGCTGGACACTTACATAGAGCACAAGGAGAAGAAAACTGTACAAACTGGAAGGCTGTCGCTCTCATGTCAGGGCAACTTTCAGTGATCGCTGCACTGCCTACCTGGGACACCCTGAGTGGTCATTTTCGCAATCCTCCACCTCATTCATTACTTCTTGCTCCCTGCTCTCCAGCTACATTGATCGTGGGGGGGGGGGGCAGGCTCAGAGAGGTCATACTGTTAGGTCCCATGGCTTAATGAGAATTGTAAGTAGAGTACCTGTGTACTGCTCTGCCTGTGCGTGGCTCACCAGACTACTTTTCCCGAGCATGCACCTTTCCTCTTCGGCCGCCAATCAAATTGGGGCTATAAGTGTAGGTACAGATTGGAGGGAGATTGGTCATGCAGTCCTGTCATCACTCGCCCCCAGCTGAAATCCACTCGCCAAATGCTAGCAGGCGAGTGGAAATTTTGAGGGCTGACCTACACTACATAGCAGCAAACAGATATTTGAACCTGCTGGTGCCCCTGGAGTCCCACGGACATCAATGTGTAGAGTACTCCAGAGTCTTGCAACTGTGCATAAACCTTTCATTCAGCCACCACTAACCAATGCTCACAAGCAGAAATGGTTGCATTGGGCACAATAATACATGAAGACTAATTTTTAAACAGTCCTGTTCACTGATGAGTGCCGTGCAACCCTGGATGGTCCAGATGGATGGAGTAGTGGATGGTGGTGGACGGCCACCCTGTTCCAACAAGGATGCAACGTCAGCAAGGCGGTGGTGGAGTCATGTTTTGGGCTGGAAACATTGGGAGGAGAGCTGGTCGACCATAGGTGAAAAGATGACCTCTGCAAAGTATGTGGAGTTCCTGACTGACCACTTCCTTCCCTGGTACAGAAGGAAGAACTATGCTTTCCATAATAAACTCATCTTCATGCATGACAATGCCCCATCTCATGCTGCAAAGAATACCTCTGCATCAATGGCTGCTCTGGGGATAAAAGGAGAGAAAGTCATGGTGTGACCTCCATCCTCCCCTGACCTCAATCCTATTGAGAACCTTTGGAGCATCCTCAAGCAAAAGATCTATGAGGGTGGGAGGCAGTTAACATCCAAACAGCAGCTCTGGGAGACTATTCCGACATCGTGCAAACAAATTCAAGCAGAAACTGTCCAAAAAATCACAAGTTCAATGGATGCAAGACTTGTGAAGCCCCTTTCAATAAGGGATCCTATGTTATAAAGTAACGTGATCTGTTAAAATGTTAAAATAGTGTCTCATACACTATTGAGATTGCAGGAAGGATTCTCTGGATCAACTAGTTCAACTTCCAAGGGAGGAATCTCTCCTGGTGGGAGCAGCGGGAACACCTGCAGGGAGGGAAAAACTGGGCGCAACATGCTCCAGTGAAGGTTACCACAGATGCCAGTCTGTGGGGCTGGGGTGCGCACTCTCAGGGCTGGCAGGCCCAGGGAGCTTGGTCGCCGGATGAGGCAGACCGTTTCTCAAATTTCAGGAAACTACTAGCCATAGGGAAAGCTCTCTTGGCTCTGCAGGAGAAACTCAGTTCAAAAGACCTGTCCTGTTGGTGTTTTCAGACAATGCCACGACAGTGGCATACGTGAACAAGAAAGGGCCCCTCGTTCGGAGTCACTCCTAATGCTATCACAGCAGATTATTTTCTGGGCGGAAATCAATGTCACCTCGGTCAGAGCAGTCCACACCAGAGGTTCAGAGAACACGCTGGCGGACTAGCGGAGCAGGGTGAGTGTAAGTTCCAGCTGTTGAGAGTTACATCAAAGCACGTTCTAGGAGATTGTGCTAAAATAGGGTCTTTTCTGTGGATCTTCCCTGGCCCCTGCCAGAGCAAAAGGATCTACTCCATTAGGGACCAGTATTGCATCCAAGCTCTCAGATCTTCCATTTGATGGCTTGGAGGCTGAGTGGCGCATCTTACAGTTGAAAGGGTGTTCAGAGACAGTTATTCAAACTATCCTCCCGTTGGTAACTAGAAGAATCTATGGGAAAGTTTTTATTCCTGGCAAAGGAAATCCGGTTTAGATTCTTTTTCTACTCCCTGTGTTTTAGATTTTTTACACAAGGGAGTGGAGAAAGGCAAAGGAAATCCAGTTTGGAGAAAGGTCTTTCTGTCAGCACCCTTATGCCGCGTACACACGATCACTTTTTGTGATGAAAAAACACCACATTTTAAAAAACGTCATTTAAAATGATCGTGTGTGGGCAAAACGTCGTTTTATGTCTTCAAAAAAACGACCAAAAAAAAATTCCAACATGCTTGAATTTTTTGTGTCGTTTTTCAAAATGTCGTTTTTTGTGTCATAAAAAGTGACCGTGTGTGGGCAAAACGACGTTTAAAACAACGTTTTTAAACCCGCGCATGCTTAGAAGCAAGTTATGAGACGGAGCTTCAATGGAACAGAGTGCCGCGCTTTGCAAGAGCATTGTGGAAAAACGATGGTGTGTATGCAATGTCGTTTTTGAAAATGAAGTTTGAAAAAGGTTGTTTTGTTTCGTCAGATAAAATGACGTTTTTTTTTCATCACAAAAAGTGATCGTGTGTACGCGGCATTAGAGTACAGCTTGTGGCCCGTCTGTATTTTCAGAGGCTAGCTAAAGATCCTTTAGTCAGGAGGTTCCTTTCAGCCGGATCTAGACATGTTCCCAGGATCATAAACATGTACCTCCTTGGGATCTGTCATTAGTGCTTAATGCTCTAACAAAGGCTCCCTTTGAGCCTTTGCATGAAGTTTCCCTAAAAATGTATTTCCTTGAAAATTTACTTCCTTTTGGCTATTACGTCAGGGAGAAGGATTTCTGATCTACAGTCCCTTACCTGTAAAGTTCCCTTCCTGAGGATTTTAGAGGACAGGGTAGTGATCAATAGTGTTGAGCGGAATACGCCATATTCGATTTCGCGATATTGCGTGAATATATAGAAGAATATTCGCGAATATTCGCTAATATCGAATATTCGTGATATTTTATCCAAAAAAAAATTTGCGAAATTTCGCTAATGCGAAAATGATTGCGAAATTCTCATAAACGGAGATCATTTCTTGTATTACTAAACTAATATGCACTAAACACTAACTCTACACGAACTGTACTTAAAAGAAAGGAGAATAAGGGGGCAAAAGAAGGGCGGAGAAGATAATCGCGCAATATTCCTTTTGCCGAATATTGGAGTTATTCTGATTGGCTCTGATGCAAAAGAAGGGCGCATCAGAGCCAATCAGAATAACTCGAATATTCGGCAACAGGAATATTGCGCGATTATCTTCTCCGCCCTTCTTTTGCATCAGAGCCAATCAGAATAACTCGAATGGTGCAAAAGAAGCCCTGGCTCTTGCCCTGAGCCCTGGCTCAGAGCCCTTTGCTCTGATGCAAAAGAAGGGCCGAGTAGCTGATGCGATTCTTTTATGTTGCCGAAAATTCGCAATGCGAATTTTCGGCAACATAAAAGGATCGCCTCAGCTACTCGGCCCAGGGTCTCTAATCATACCAGCAATGCTTTTAGACGTCGATGGAGATCACTAGGATGTGATCTGTTTTAAAAATAAATTTGAAAAAATACGAATATTCGCCATAGCGAATATTCGCCGCGATATTCGAGTTATTCGCGAATACTCGAATATGCAATATTCGTGAGCAACACTAGTGATCAAACCTGATCCTTTCTATTTGCCCAAAGTTTCTTCTAACTTTCATAGGTCCCAGGAAGTAGTCCTACCTAGTTTTTGTTCCTCTCCCAAAAATGTGGAAGAGGAAAGATTTTGTTTTTAAGACGTAAAGAGATGTCTGCTGCCTTACTTAGAGAAATCCAGTGGGTTTATTAGTTCCTCCCAACTGTTAGTATTGCTCAGTGGCCCCAAAAAGGGATCCAAAGCGTCCAAAAGCTCTGTCGTTAGATGGATTACAGAAGCTATTTGTGAAGCTTACAAAGCGTCAGGTCATAGTCCTCCTTCTAGAAATAGGGCTCATTCAACAAGATCCATGGCTTTTTCATGGGCAGAAAGAGCGGGGGCATCATGTAAAGAAATTTCTAAAGCTGCCGTCTGGTCCTCCTCTCATGCATTTGTCAAACATTAAAGAGTTCAGATGCTTTACAGCCAGGAACTTTCCTTTAGTAGGAAAGTGCTTCAGGCTGTTGTCCCTCCCTAAGGTCTAGTATCTTGCTTATCCTCTCAAGTAGCTGTCCTGGAAGGTGAGGGGGGGGAACCCCCATTAGACTTACCAGTAACGGTATTTCCAAGAACCTTCCAGGACAGCGTCTATATTCCCACCCTATTTTTCTTTCACCTGATGGTGGTGTGTTTTTTTTTTTGTGTGTGTTTTTCTTCTGCCGAGTACACTTTAGTGGAGGTTTACTTGATTTTCTAAACAACTGAAGGTCAGAGGAAAGGGAGGGGCCTTTTAAATTGTATCTGATTTGTGTTTCCTGTAGAGGGCGGAGCCAATCATCTCTCAAGTGGCTTTCCTGGAAGGTTCCTGGAAATACCGTTACCGGTAAGTCTAAGGCCTCGTACACACGATCAAATCTGTCTGCTGGAAACGGTCTGCTAGACCGTTTCAGCAGACAGATTCGATCGTGTGTACGGGCAAACAGACGGATTTGGCCACCCAACAGATTTCAAAGCATGCTTTGAAATCTGTCGGCTGGGAACCCGTCCGCCCGACATGTCTGCTGGTTAGTACGCTAACCAGCAGACATGTCTTCTCGCACACGCGCCGAATGGTTTCGACGCATGCGCAGAAGTGTTTTACTTCCTGGTGCGGTGACGTGGCGGCGTCAACGTCACCGCCACGTCACCGACACGTCAGCGCGCTGTCTGCTGGCGGGGATTTTGGTTTGCTTGTGTGTACACGCGAGCAAACCGAAATGCCAGCGGACGGATTTGTTCAAATCGGTCGGACAGACCGTTTTGAACAAATGGATTTACTCGTGTGCGCGAGGCCTAACAGGGGTTTTGTAGACACTATAACTTTCACGCAAACCAATCAATATACTTTTATTGGGATTTTTTTTGCCAAAGTTTAAGAAGACATTTTTTGTTATATGTTTTAGGGCCAGTTTACACCATATGCAGTCCAGTGCATTTTTTTCTGCATCAAAAACGCATGGAAAGTAGGTTTTATGGTTTTCAATGGCATAGGTCACACCAGTGCTTATAGTTCCAGAAAAAAATAGTAGAACATGCTGCATTTTCTCAGCATTGGACTGTACTTGAAAGCTATAAAATGCACCAAAAACACACTGGGACACACAGGAACACACAAAATAATGCACTGGAACACACATGTCCTCTTTGAAGGTTAAGAAAAAAAGAGGGGGAAAAATGCACTGGACTGCATCAAAAACGTGCATGCGGAGAAGCATCTGGAGCACATCCGGACTGCGTTTCTATGGTTGGAACTGGCCCTTATAGCAGAAAGTAAATAAAAAAAAAAATCCCCAAATTTGGGGTAATTTTTCATTCATTTCGAAAAAATAAACGTTGCATGACTAAGCAATTGCCAATTGTTAAAGTACTGTAGTGCTGAATAGCAAAAAATGGCTTGGTCATGTAGGGGGTCCAACATTTTGCTCAGATGGTAAAGTGTGGATCTTTTGGCCCGGGGGGGGGGGTCTAGGGGGGGGTGTGGCCAATAGGCTCCTTCCTTCCTTGACTTGGGTGGGAGACTCTATTAATTTGGCTTTGGATGACCATGAGGAGAGGGGTCCCCCCCTTTTGGGTAGGTGGACCTGAGTGTGCCTTACCCCAGTACCCCCAAGTCCCCCCCCCTTACCCCCAAGTCAGGAGTCAGGAGTCTTGTCCCCTTGGGGAGGGGGCCAAGGTTCACCTTAAATGCACTTTTTACATGTATTTATGTGCGCTTTTTTTATTTTACATTTGGTGTTTTGTTTTTGTGCATCACAGGCTAAAAACAATCCAATATTTTCTGCTGCACAATACAGCTCAATAGGAGGGAAACAAGTCACACGTTTTATATAAAAAGAGCTGTTTATTAGGTTACCTATCTGACATCTTTGCGATTAGGGGCTTCAGCAGAACCTGCTGGTTGCAAAACACCTCCCAGCAGATGTGAAAACTCTCTATGGATGGGGAGAGAAGGGCTGCAACTGCATTAAGGCTGGATTCACACCTATGGATTTTTAGTGCTTTTGCATTTTTCAGATTTGCACTACAGTCCATTTAACATGGTTTCCTATGGAACATGTTCTGTAGTGCAAATCTTCAAAATGCAAAAAGCACTAAAAATGCCTAGGTGTGAATCCAGCCTAAGTGTAGGCCTCGTACACACGAGGCAATAGATTTGTTCAAATCGGTCGGACCGACCGATTTGAACAAATCTGTCCGCTGGCATTTTGGTTTGCTCGCGTGTACACACGAGCAAACCAAAATCCCCGCCAGCAGACGGCGCGCTGACGTGTCGGTGACGTGGCGGTGACGTTAACGCCGCCACGTCACCGCACCAGGAAGTAAAACACTTCCGCGCATGCGCCGAATCCATTCGGCGGCGGTGCGGGCCGACATGTCTGCTGGTAAGTGTACTAACCAGCAGACATGTCGGGCGGACGGATTCCGACCCGATAGATTTCAAAGCATGCTTTGAAATCTGTCGGGTGGCCAAATCCGTCGGCTCGGCCGTACACACGATCGAATCTGTCTGCTGGGACGGTCTAGCAGACCGTTTCCAGCAGACAGATTTGATCGTGTGTACGAGGCCTAATAGGTAGTTTGTTGCGTAAACCCACAGAGCACAGAATGCCGTCTCTGCCTGGTCTAAAACTTGTGCAGCTTTACCTGTCAGACATTGTACCCAAAATCAAAAGCACACTCTGGTAAACAACTTTAATTTTACAGAACTGTGTATTGGGTCTATTTATAAAATATCTGCATAAACATTACTAACATTCACCATAATTTGCCAAATACATTTATTTCCTAGGATTGTCATCTCTATCTAGTGACCAAAATGTGGTATTTTCCAAAAACACTTCAATTCAGAAAATACCACATTTGCCACAGTCATTTTTATATAATTAAATTGGTTCTAACACCTTAAAGTGATAGGAAAGTCTAATTGTTTTTCTTTAAAAATAACAAACATGTTATACTTTCCTGCTCTGTGAAATGGTTTTGCACAGAGCAGCCCCAATCCTCCTATTCTCAGGTCCCAATTCAGTGCTCATGGCCCCTACCTCCTGTCGAGTGCCCCCTTAGCAAGCAGCTTTCTGTGGGGGCACCCGAGCCAAGCCGCAGCTCCCTGTGTCCATTCAGGCCCCACCCCCTATTTTCTGATTAACTAACTGTTTTTGCTTGACAGCAGCAGGAGCCAATGGCTCCGCTGCTGTGTCTCAGCCAGTCAGGAGGTAGAGTCCAGGATGGCCAAGGCACTTGTGCACATTGTTGGATAAAGATGGGGCTCAGGCAAGTTTTAGGGGGGCTGGGGCGCTGCTGCATACTGAAGGTTTTTTATCTTAATGCATTGAATGCATTAAGATAAAAAACCTCCAGCCTTTACAAACAGTTTAAGGTTTCGCACCTTAATGCATTCTATGCATTAAGGTGAAAAACCTTCAGTGCTCCCCCCAAGACTCCCCCTTTTTCACATCCAGAGATGTACACAACAGTAGCGGCTCCTGTTGCTGTCTCCTACCTCATTGAGCAGCTTGATAGCAGAAGGAGCCAAAAGTTGCGACACAGGAGCGGGTGGTGGCACCAACTCCCGCTGTCTGGGCCAATGGATGCAGCAGCAGGACTCTGGAGCGAATGCGCACAGGTGCCCCCATGGAAAACACCTTTCCAGGAGAGCACCCGTCTGAGGGACCTGGAGTGCCGGTGGGGGATCCCAAAAGAGAAGGATCAGTGCTGCTATGTGCAAAAACTGAACAGGGAAAACTATGCTAATTTACAAATTCTAAACAATCAAAAAATACTCAACAGATAAATAAATTGAATATTAAGGAAGGCAGCAGCTTGCATGCGATACACAGAACTATAATATAAATAAGGGGGTTAAAGCTGCGCCACTGAACCAAAACTTATAGTTCACTGAAGCTAAAAGATGTTAAACCATGTATATACAGTCCAAAAGGTGCACTTTTCAGTGTGCACACAAATAATCTGATCTTGAGAAATATGCTCCAAACTTCACACCAACGTGACTTCACAGATACTACACACTTAAGTGAAGACCCGCCACCAGGTATCAAAGCCGCTTACCAAAATGGCAAGCTTGATTAGCGATCGGCTATAGCCCAGCCGCAGCCTTTGAAAGCTGTAGTAGACTCACAGCTTACAGAATCCTAGAGCTGGCTTCCTTCACATTCACAAACGCCACCAAATGAACTTGTGTAAAAAGAAGGTGCACCATAGCATAATTCCGTATGACACGTTTATTTAAAAAAAGGTAAGTGGTACAAGTAAAATCATTCACATAAAAACAAATGCCGGATGGCAACGAACGGAGCCCTTCCTCCTCGGCTTGGTGACGTCACTGCGCGTCCACCCAAGCATGTTTCGTCATAAATCCGACGTTTTCAATGGGATCATTTTCTTTATGATGTTATGGAGTAATATTGTTTATGTGCCTTTTAATAAGGCTCTATCATAGCTTTGTTTTCCCTCTGTTGGAAATGTTTGTAAAGTATCTTTCAAGAAAAAATATTTAATAAAAATTACCTGATTAAAATGTAAAAAACAAAAAAAATTAAGATTTACAACCACTTTTTTGATGAGTGAATATTTCTATATTTTTCATAGTTAAGAAAACAAATGGACACATATTTATTTTGTGACATAGAGAGTAATCATGACCACAGTGTTAGATACACAAGATGTCTATCTGTTTGCACCATACGTAGGTTCTAAGGTTCTCACCTTTAGCCACATAGTTTCATCCTTGAACTTTACACGCAAGTCAGTGTTTTTTTTTAGAATGTTACTTCAACTTTTTGTTCCTCATCCAGTGCAAATTTTACTCAAAAGAAACCGGTGTGCTAATTGGCACAGTTTACTTTAAATCAGACTATTTAGAGATAGATTTGTACTTAAAATTTTTAAAGCACATTAATTTTACAACTGTACATTTGGTGAGCGATTGTCAGAGCGGTAACAATAAAAAATAAAAGCGATAGCAACAAAAATGATGGGTTCTCAATAAGTGTAGCTCATATCCTTCTGTTGAGATTGCAAATGTGTGGAAAAAAGTAAGGCAGGCTGCATTTTTTCATACTGCAATGAGCAGGAACGCATGTAAATGCATTGCTACACGTCAATGGATCAGATTACCTATTGCACACGGGAGTAAAATATGATATTTTTACTGATCTGAAATAAGATGCATTGTTGTGTATGGGACATTGCACACAGCTGAGCAAAGATCAGTAATACAGCCTTGAGTACAGAGCAAAAAAAATTGAAAATGTTTCATTTCAGTGCAATCATTTATTTGCGTGTTTAGTCATTTTGACCCCTTGCACACGGATGTCATAAGTATGAATGAGATTATTACAATACAATAAAGAAGAACTTTATTCATCTATACACTTACACAGCTGTACTTGCTTATCCTCACCTACACCCTGTTCCAAATTATTATGAACACGTATATACAAATATATACGTGTTCACCCGATCCGATCCGCCAGACGGATGGAAAAGTAGGGTTTTCCTCCGTCACACTTTGGCGGATCGGAGCGGGTCGGATGTCAGCGGGCATGTCACCGCTGAGATGCGCGGCTCCATAGAGGAGCACGGAGCGCCCGTTAAGGTCCGCATAAAAAAACGGCAGGCCGACCTGAACGGACGCTCCGTGTAAAAGAGCCCTAAAGGAGGGTGTATTTCAGTGTCACTGTTTTTCAGTTTAACTCAAAGATGGCATTGTGTCTCAAGGCTGTTTTGATCACTGAAAACAATCTCGGACCCCTGTGATAATTAGATTGCCAGGTGAACCCAATTAAAGGAAAAACTACTAAGAGCCGGTTCACACTGGGGCGACTCAGCCGCCTGACAAGTCGTGTCTCATTCTATTCAATTGAACCGTTCTAATAGGTGCGACGCAAGTCGCTCCGACTTAGAAAAAGGTTCTTGTACGACTTTGGGGACGACTCGGGGAGACTTGCATTGACTTCTATACAGAAGTCATTTTGAAAGTCGCCTCTGAAGTCGTCTTCAGGACGCCTTGCCGAGTTGCCCCCAAAGTCGTGTCGCCCCAGTGTGAACCGGCTCTAAAGGAGGGTGTTCCACATTATTAAGCAGAGCGCCATTTTCAAGCAATATGGGGAAGAAAAGGGATCTCTCTGCTGCTGAAAAGAGTTAAATAGTTCAATGCTTTGGACGAGGTATGAAAACATTAAATATTTCACGAAAACGTAAGCGTGATCATTGCACTATTAAGAGATTTGTGGTTGATTCAGAGCACAGATGGGTTTCGTGCAGATAAAGGCCAATTGAGGAAGATTTCTGCCAGATCCATGCATCGGATCAAGAGAGCAGCTGCTAAAACACCACTACATAGCAGCAAACAGATATTTGAAGCTGCTGGTGCCCCTGGAGTCCCACAGACATCAAGGTATAGAGTACTCCAGAGTCTTGCAACTGTGCATAAACCTTCCATTCGGCCACCACTAACCAATGCTCACAAGCAGAAATGGTTGCATTGGGCAGAATAATACATGAAGACTAATTTTTAAACAGTCTTGTTCACTGATGAGTGCCGTGCAACCCTGGATGATCCAGATGGATGGAGTAGTGGATGGTGGTGGACGGCCACCCTGTTCCAACAAGGCTGCAACGTCAGCAAGGCGGTGGTGGAGTCATGTTTTGGGCCGGAAAGGAAGGAGAGCTGGTCGACCCCTTTAGGGTCCCCGAAGGTGAAAAGATGACCTCTGCAAAGTATGTGGAGTTCCTGACTGACCACTTCCTTCCCTGGTACAGAAGGAAGAACTAAGCTTTCCATAATAAACTCATCTTCATGCATGACAATGCACCATCTCATGCTGCAAAGAATACCTCTGCATTAATGGCTGCTATTGGGATAAAAGGAGAGAAAGTCATGGTGTGGCCTCCATCCTCCCCTGACCTCAATCCTATTGAGAACCTTTGGAGCATCCTCAAGCAAAAGATCTATGAGGGTAGGAGGCAGTTTACATCCAAACAGCAGCTCTGGGAGACTATTCTGACATTGTGCAAACAAATTCAAGCAGAAACTGTCCAAAAACGTACAAGTTCAATGGATGCAAGATTTGTGAAGCCCCTTTCAATAAGGGGTCCTATGTTATAATGTAACGTGACCTGTTAAAATGTTTAAAAAGTTAAAATGTTGTTCAAAGTTGTATTGAAATAGCTTTTGATTTCAGTAAATATGCTGCAAACACAACAAATGAAGATTTCCAGTTCTTTACAACCCATAAGGTGTTTTGAAAATTACTTTGCGTAATAATTTGGAACAGTGCATTGTAAGTTTTTTATTTTGAAAAAAAACTGTTATCGTTAGGAGGTTTGTTCAATAAAATTTGAATTGTACTCTTAATAGTTGATAACATAAGAATTATGCTGACTGTTGTTTACATCAAGTATTTAGGTAAATGAGAAAAATATCATTGGCATAATAATTTGGAACAGGGTGTATAATTATTCAACATTACTCAGGTCTTTACACACAGGCAGGGCACATTATCCCGCTGAAAGGGACCAATGCCACTAGGGAATATGTTTCTATGAAGGTATCAACAAAATCAGAAGAGACCTAGTGCTCAAAGGCACAGAATAACCCCTCTGGATTTTAAAGACAAGCCAGGTATAAAAAGTATTTATTGGAAAAACATACAAATATTGCAGTGGAAATATGTTAAAAACAAGCTGAATACAGTAACATTGCCTGTAAGGTAATGCCTCATCTTTCCGTCCTCTCGGTTGACGAGGGTCAATTTTTCAGCTGGTTTGCATCAGGAATTTGCCTTTTAGGACCAATTGGGTTGAGGATTAATATGATCTGCTAGCCCCCTTGTGTGTCCATCAGCAATTGGTTCAGGGCTCAAAATTTCAAGTCCTGAGCTACTAGCCAGGCCTCAAGGGTCCCACCCAGCCTGCCCGCCCCTAGTTTCACTCCTAAACATGCTCTCATAAAATGACACTCAAATGTAGTATGCAGAATTAAGTTATTAAAATAAATATTAACAACAACTGTATCCATGCCCACCAATGCAGACTGCGTGTGCCCACCTATGCAGCCGTGTGCCCAGTGCCCATCAATGCAGTCTTGTGTCCACCATGCAGCCATGTGCCTACCAATGCAGTCTTATGCCCACCATGCAGCCGTGTGCCCACCATGCAGCCGTGTTCCCACTATGCAGCTGTGTGCCCACCGCCCACCAATGCAGCCTTGTGCTTACCAATGCAGTCTTGTGTCCACCATGCAGCCATGTGCCCACCATGCAGCCGTGTTCCCACCATGCAGCTGTAAGCCCACCGCCCACCAATGCAGCCGTGTGCCCACCAATGCAGTCTTGTGTCCACCATGCAGCCGTGTGCCCAGTAATGCAGTCTTGTGTCCACCATGCAACCGTGTGCCCAGTGCCCACCATGGAGTCTTGTGGCCACCTTGCAGCCTACCTGTGCAGCCGAGGAGAGGAACAGGAGAGCCGCCCAGGTGATCAGAGCGCAGCGGGGGGGGGACACAGTGATAACAGCTTTCATTTCAATAGCTGTGTTCCCGCCGTGCAACGTCATATACAGTCCTGCCCCCTGGCCGGGGAACTTTGATAGACAGATCACCCGTTCAATCCCAGTGACGGGTGATCTGTCAATCAAAGTCCCGGGACCAGGGGGGCGCGGCTGTATATGACAGCGAGCGACCAGGAAACACGGCTATTGAAATGAAAGCTGTTATCACTGTGTTCCCCCCCGCTGCGCTCTGAACACCTGGGCGGCTCTCTCTCTTCCTCCTCTGTGATCGCTGGGAGAAGGACTCCCATTTGACACAGGCTGACGGCCCCCCGACTCCCAGGCAGTTCTTCCTCGCCAGCCTTCAAAATCCACTCACAAAATGCGAGCAGATTTTTTAAGGGCTGGATTAGTTCATGCATGCAAGTATGTCCCCTTAAACTGCGATTATATTGCATTATTTCCTTTCAAATGGGTGCTTTGCCCCTATCAAAATCTGGTTGAATGAAAATCTATTATCATTATAAAATTGTATACTAATTTGCCATTATGTTTACCTTATAGAAATTTTTTGCTTCAGATGATAATAAGCCTTTGAAGAAGGACGAAAAAGTCTGAAACATGTTAAGCAGCATATATTACCAGGCAATGTTACTGTATTCAGCTTGTTTTTAACATATTTCCACTGCAATATTTTTATGTTTTCTAATACATACGTTTTATACTATATACCTGGCTTGTCTTTAAAATCCAGAGGGGTTATACCGTGCCTTTGAGCACTAGGTCTCATCTGTTTTTGTTGTCTATTGGAATAGACAAACCAGGTCCTTGCACACACTGCCAATCTTCAATTTTATAAATTCATCAGTATCAATGTTTAAGTAGGTGGTGTAAAGTAACAAAACATTGCACAAAGCATTGCTGTGACAGGCGTCACTTTGAGTGGGGGTTTGTGGAACTCAGCTCCCTGGAGAGCTCTGGAAAATCCGTGTCCAGCTTTCCCGACCCTTATTATGTATAAATAACCCTGTGTCTCTAATAGGGGCACAGGGTGAATGAGAACCCCACTATGTACTAAGACATGTTTTGCAAAGGGGTTAAATACTTATTTGATTCATTCAAATTTAAATCAATTTATAACTTTTTTGAAATGCGTTTTTCTTGATTTTTGTTGTTATTTTGTGTCTCACTGTTAAAATAAACCTACAGTACCTGCCGCCGAGAATGTGTTTTTAGCACGACAGCATCGCGCTGATTCTCGGCGACAGGGTGCCAACATCTCACACTCACTGGAATAGTAAAAGCACATTCCAGCGAGCCCGTCATAGAAGCGATGGGGATCCGTCGTGGATTCCTGCCAATTCTGCACGTGGGCGGCGTTTGTTATGAATCCTGAGGGGGTTCCCCCCTCAGGAGCATACCGGGCCCTTAGGTCAGTTATGGGTTGTAAGGAGACCCTCCTACGCCGAAAAACGGCGTGGGGGTCCCCCCACAATCCATACTAGACCCCTATCCAAAGCACGCTGCCCGGCCGGCCAGTCAGGAAAGGAGTGGGGGCAAGCGAGCGCCCCCCCTCCTGAGAAGTACCAGGCAGCATGCCCTCAACATGGGGGGGTCAGGTGCTCTGGGGCGGGGGGGGGCGTACTGCAGCCCCCCCACCCCAGAGCACCCTGTCCCCATGTTGATGAGGACAGGGCCCCTTCCCAACAACCCTGGCCGTTGGTTGTCTGGGTATGCGGGCGGGAGGCTTATCAGAATCTGGGAGCCCCCTTTAATAAGGTAGCCCCCAGATACCGGTCCCCCACCCTAAGTGAATGAGTATGGGGTATCGTATGCCTACCTATTCACCTGCAAGAAAAGTGTAAACACAAATAAACCACACAGGGTATTAAAATATTTTATTAGTTGGTCGCCGGGGGGGGGGGGTGGTCACTTTTATAAAAGCGCCCCCTGGCGGGCTTCCTCCGACATCTTGGGCGGGGGGTGGGTGCCGTTGTTCTTCGCCGCCATCTGGTTCTCTTCCACCGCTGGGGGGATTGCTTTTATAAAAGCACCCACCCCCTGGCGGGCTTCCTCCGACATCTTCGGTGGGGGTGTGGGTGCCGCTGTTCTTCGCCGACGTCTGGTTCTCTTCCGTCTTCGGCGGGGGGTGGTGTGCTTCTGTCGGCTTCTGTCTTCTTCTTGCTTCTTCTGCTGTCTTCTTGCTTCTTCTTCTTTTTCTTCTTCTCCTTCTTCTTCTGCTGTCTTCGCTTCTTCTTTCCTTTAGATGTTGACACGTCGCTTCCTTTCGTTGCAATGACAGGTGCGGTGGCTTGCACTGACTTATATAGGCCACCTACGACGTCACAGTCCCATCATGCCCCTGTACCTACCCACGTGATACCTACCCACGTGGGTACCCATACTCATTCACTTAGGGTGGGGGGCCGGTATCTGGGGGCTCCCTTATTAAAGGGGGCTCCCAGATTCCGATAAGCCTCCTGCCCACATACCCCGACAACCAACGCCCAGGGTTGTCGGGAAGGGGCCCTGTCCTCATCAACATGGGGACAGGGTGCTCTGGCGTGGGGGGGCCGCAGTGCGCCCCCCTGCCCCAGAGCACCTGACCCCCCCATGTTGAGGGCATGCTTCCCGGTACGGCTCAGGAGGGGGGGGCGCTCGCAAGCCCCCACTCCTTTCCTGACCGGCCGGGCCGGGCAGCGTGCTTTGGATACGGGTCTGGTATGGATTGTGGGGGAACCCATATGCAGTTTTTTCGGCGTAGGGGGGTCTCCTTACAACCCATAACAGACCTAAGGGCCCGGTATGCTCCTGAGGGGGGAACCCATGCCGGATTTTTATTTAAAATCCGGCGGGGAGTTCCCCCTCAGGATTCATAACAAACGCCGCCCACGTGTAGAATTGGCGGGAATCCACGTCGGATCCCCGGCGCTTCTATGACGGCTTTGTCTTTATCGCGGAAAGCCAGCTCGGCGCTGGCTCCCGCGGTGGGGCTCGCAGGTGGTCAATCTCGCTGAGAAAGGGAGCAAGATTGACACAATATCGCAGTCACCTACTGTACCATTAAAGTTATAAACTGATCATTTCTTTGTCAGTGGGCAAACGTACAAAATCAGCAGGGGTAGCAAGTACTTTTTTCCATTCACTGTATGTGCCTATCTCTATAGTTCTCCTATACTTCCCTTCTCTCTTTTTGTACCTCGCCCCTTTCTCTATTCCCTTATCAACCTCTCATGCCCCATACACACCTGCGGGATTTCCGACGGGAAAGCCGAGAACCTGCTCGGGCAGTCTTTCCCCCTACACACGGCCGGTGTTCCCATAGGAAAACTGCCAAAAACAGTCGGGCAAAAGTCCGCCGACTTTCTTGGCTTGAAAAAAGAGAGCCATTCCCTTTTTTGTCCAACGGTTTTTGGGCAGTTTTCCCGTTGGAAAAAAACTGCAAGGAGTATACACACGGCCTGGATTCCCGGCCAAAAGCTCTCCTCGCAGTTTTCCCATAGAACAATGCAGGTAAGGCTGTCTCTATCACAAGCAACAGCCAACACCTGGTGCTGGAATGGGGAACGGGGCACTAAGTGATCATGACAGGGTGATTAGGGTGTGCCTAGGCCCATGCATTTGACTATCTGTATCCAAATCCTAATGTCATTAAATTTCTAAATTATTTTTATGTACTATCCCTAGTTATTTAGTTCTATCTGTATTGTAAACTGCCCAATTTATTTGCAAAATAAATATAAAGAATGCATACAAAAAAAACATGGTAGAGTTGGTACTGTTTTTTCAGCCGGTGATTGCCTGCTTGGTACAGTCAGGGTAGCAGCTTAGCTGCTATGGAGGGCACTGGAGACATCGTGGGTCTATTAGTGTATATAAAGAGTACCTGTCACCTGTCCAAAGCTATCGCAAAGGGGGTTTGATACCACCTTCTGATCGCAATGAAATTAAATAAAAAAAGAGAAAACAAAAGTAAATAAAAAAAAAAATATTAAAAGCATCCCTGCCTCCCGCACAAACACGCAAATGGAAATGCATGCAAATGGCCCCGCAAACACTTGTAAACAGTGACTGCAACACACACTGGAGGTGTCGCCAAATACTTTAGTGTGAGAACAAAATTTCTAGCGCCATAATTTGCAATTAACTCTAAACTGATAACCTATAAAGGCTTTTAAAGTGTCACCCATGGACAATTTTAGGTACTGAAGTTTTTTGCCATTTCAAGTGTGCGCAATTTTACATTTTGATGTTTGGTATATATTACTTTTTATTATATAATTATTATTTTAGAACAATCCCATGTCATAACAGGCATTTTTTGAGTTTTTAAAACATCAGCACATAGTTGATATGATATGATAAAACAGGAGTAGGACGAACAGGAAAAGAATACTGAATATTAAGTAGTTATTTGACATATATGTTTCTGGCATTCACTCCTTTAAGACAAAATCAGGGTGACTTCTGCTAAATAATTACCGACTATTGTGATTAAACTTCTCAGCCAGGAAACATTCCACCAGCTCTAGACTAGCCCAGGTCGGCACAAAGGTCCAGACTGACTGCAAGATGACTCCTCCCGGGCCCTATATTAGGAGAGGGGGGCAATGATTGCCTCAAACTAACCTCCTCCAACACACTGCCCAGGCTGGAACCACCTCTAAGCACTCTTGAAACACCAAAGGGAAGAGAAACAGTACCATCCACATAATAGGTCTTCCCCCCGGTGGTAATACATTGGTACCATTCATTAGGTTAAAACATACATAAGAAACATATAAACCAAATCCCAATATAGTAAGGAATTCAAAGGGAGAACGAATGAGGGAAGAATCAGGATCATACCTGAAGTCACATAAAAGCTGTCATCGTCCATGCCAAGCCCGCCACCACTGAACATAGGAGATATCTTCCAGAGCAAGGGGAGTAAATATTTAATACCACAGCAGTTACTGAGGGCAAATCCAACCCCACTACTGCTGCAGTTGGATATGTTGTCTAAGGCCTCGTACACACGAGCAGACAGATTTGTTCAAATCTGTCCGTCCGACAGATTTGAACAAATCTGTCTGCTGGGATTTTGGTTTGCTCGCGTGTACACACGAGCAAACCAAAATCCCCGCCAGCAGAGAGCGCGCTGACGTGGCGGTGACGTGGCGGTGACGTTGACGCCGCCACGTCACCGCACCAGGAAGTAAAACACTTCCGCGCATGCGCCGAATCCATTCGGCGGCGGTGCGGCGGCGGTGCGGGACGACATGTCTGCTGGTAAGTGTACTAACCAGCAGACATGTCGTGCGGACGGATTCCCACCCGATAGATTTCAAAGCATGCTTTGAAATCTGTCGGGTGGCCAAATCCGTCGGCTCGGCCGTACACACGATCGAATCTGTCTGCTGAAACGGTCCAGCGGACCGTTTCCAGCGGACAGATTTGATCGTGTGTACGAGGCCTAAGAGTTGGTTCCACCAGTTCCAGCAGTGCCAAGTTTAGACTGGAAGACACTTGATCTGACTCACAGATGTGGTACATCCATAAAAACTAAGTGCTGGCAAACCTATCGTGGGTATCCTTATGCCCTGTACAAACGATCTGGCTTTTGCCCGGCCAAACTTACATTGGAATTTCTACGGAATTCCATCAGAGTAAAAGAGAACATGTTCTCTATATAAACTCTGATGGAATTCCTCGGAATATGCGATGGAAAAACTCCTATGGGGCACACACACCGTCGTAATTTCCGATGAAAAATGTGCATTGGAAATTCCGATTGTGAGTACAGGGCTTTACAAGTTGCAATCCAGTCCTCTGCTTCTCTGATCTCATTTACCTTACGTACCCATTCCTCCTGACCCGGTATCTGTGTTTGCTTCCAGTAGATAGGGAGCAGCCGCTTAGCTGTGTTCAGTAAGTGGGGCAGCACACTCTTTTTATACTGACTAATCGGCATGGGAGGGATGTGCAGGAGAGAATGAGTCAGGGAGAAGGCGATCAAGTCCCAGGTTTTCCCTTTTTTGTGCCCTAATGTCTATCCATAAGGTACTATCACAGGACATTCCCACCATAGATGCAAGAGCGTACCCCAGCCTCCACAGCCCCTCCATCATAGCTCAGAGGTAGAAGGATATATGCGGACCAGGTCAGCGGGTTTCCAGCGTGACAAAATCTTATAATTTGTCTCCTGCATTTTAGAGTCAATAGAGCTCGAATGAGTAAGCTGGTACAGGTGGGTAAGTTGGGTAAGTTGGGTAGCTGTTTGCTCAGACCCTAGGTCCTTTTCCCAGGCTCGTATATATGTGGCCTTGGCAGCTAAGGCAGGGGACCCCATCTCAGCTGTAGATCTCTGAAGTTCATAGACCATATGTGATATAGGTTCATTAGCTATAAAAAGGCCTTTAAATAATGTAAGAGAAGTAATATCCTTATGTAATTGCCATGCACCTCAAAAAAGTGGTGTAATTGTCTGTACCCACAAAAATCCATTTGAGATCCCCCATGTTTGGTTTCAAAGTCTCAAAGGGCAACAGTTTACCATTTCTCATAAGTTTACCACAACTAGCATTTCCATCGTCCACCCAGGGCCCAAAGAATGCGATCTGTTCTCAGGGAGAAAACCAGAGGAACCCCCCAATGGCGCCAGCGGGGACACAGAGGGAGCCAAATCAAGCATTTGTTTGATTCGATCCCATACTTGAATTGCATGAGTTATTATAGAAGACATGCCATCCGACAACCCCCTGTGTTCCCGAGAGAGCCATGGGGCATAGGACAAGTTCATGCCCACCATATACTTTTCCACAGAGACCTAGAGCTTAGAGTGGGTATGGAGGTGCCATTTTAGAATACCCAAACTACCCACAGGTTTTGGGCGCTTTAGTACTCTCAAGGCTATTCGTGGTTCCAGACAAAACCAGCCAGCATGCTAAACAGTTGGACAAAGAAACTTTTGGGTAAGGCTGGGTACAGGAAACATCTGCAAATAAAATAGTATAACATTTATGATTTTTACCCTCTCCAGCATTGTGAAAGCAGACTTAGTCCATATTGAAAGGTCTCGCCTAACTTCGGCCAGTAACAGGGGGGTAATTGGCCGTGTATATACAGTAGTGTCAAATCGGTCTGTAAGCTGAATGCCTAGATATCTGAGGGAGATTTTGGCCAGTGTAAAAGGGGAATGCAGCCCTAAGTCTATTTGTCATAGCAGGGGGTCGCTGGATGGGCAGGATTTATGATTTTTTCAACAACAAGTGGGACACAATCATGAAGTGAAACAATTTTTTTTGGATATTTCAAACTTTTTTAACAAATAAAAAACTGGGCGTGAAAAATTATTCAGCCCCCTTAAGTTAATACTTTGTAGCGCCACCTTTTGCTGCGATTACAGCTGTAAGTCGCTTTGGTTATGTCTCAATCAGTTTTGCACATCGAGAGACTGAAATTTTTGCCCATTCCTCCTTGCAAAACAGCTCGAGCTCAGTGAGGTTGGACGGAGAGCGTTTGTGAACAGCAGTTTTCAGTTCTTTCCACAGATTCTCGATTGGATTCAGGTCTGGACTTTGACTTGGCCATTCTAACACCTGGATATGTTTATTTGTGAACCATTCCATTGTAGATTTTGCTTTATGTTTTTGATCATTGTCTTGTTGGAAGACAAATCTCCGTCCCAGTCTCAGGTCTTTTGCAGACTCCATCAGGTTTTCTTCCAGAGTGGTCCTGTAGTTGGCTCCATCCATCTTCCCATCAATTTTAACCATCTTCCCTGTCCCTGCTGAAGAAAAGCGGGCCCAAACCATGATGCTGCCACCACCATGTTTCACAGTGGGGATGGTGTGTTCAGGGTGATGAGCTGTGTTGCTTTTACACCAAACATAACGTTTTGCATTGTTGCCAAAAAGTTCGATTTTGGTTTCATCTGACCAGAGCACCTTCTTCCACATGTTTGGTGTGTCTCCCAGGTGGCTTGTGGCAAACTTTAAACAACACTTTTTATGGATATCTTTAAGAAATGTCTTTCTTCTTGCCACTCTTCCATAAAGGCCAGATTTGTGCAGTATACGTCTGATTGTTGTCCTATGGACAGAGTCTCCCACCTCAGCTGTAGATCTCTGCAGTTCATCCAGAGTGATCATGGGCCTCTTGGCTGCATCTCTGATCAGTCTTCTCCCTGTATGAGCTGAAAGTTTAGAGGGACGGCCAGGTCTTCGTAGATTTGCAGTGGTCTGATACTCCTTCCATTTCAATATTATCGCTTGCACAGTGCTCCTTGGGATGTTTAAAGCTTGGGAAATCTTTTTGTATCCAAATCCGGCTTTAAACCTCTCCACAACAGTATCTCGGACCTGCCTGGCGTGTTCGTTGTTCTTCATGATGCTCTCTGCGCTTTAAACGGACCACTGAGACTATGACAGTGCAGGTGCATTTATACGGAGACTTGATTACACACAGGTGGATTCTATTTATCATCATTATTCATTTAGGTCAACATTGGATCATTCAGAGATCCTCACTGAACTTCTGGAGAGAGTTTGCTGCACTGAAAGTAAAGGGGCTGAATAATTTTGCACGCCCAATTTTTCAGTTTTTTATTTGTTAAAAAAGTTTGAAATATCCAATAAATTTTGTTCCACTTCATGATTGTGTCCCACTTGTTTTTGATTCTTCACAATAAATTACAGCTTTATATCTTTATGTTTGAAGCCTGAAATGTGGCAAAAGGTCGCAAAGTTCAAGGGGGCCGAATACTTTCGCAAAGGCACTGTATGTGTGTGTGTATATATATATATATATATATATACACATATATATATATATATATATACAGTGGGGATCGAAAGTTTGGGCACCCCAGGTAAAAATTTGTATTAATGTGCATAACAAAGCCAAGGAAAGATGGAAAAATCTCCAAAAGGCATCAAATTACAGATTAGACATTCTTATAATATGTCAAAAAAAGTAAGATTTTATTTCCATCATTTACACTTTCAAAATTACAGAAAACAAAAAAAATGGCGTCTGAAAAAGTTTGCAGAATTTATAGCATGCACTGCCCCCTTTGCAAAGCTGAGACCTGCCAGTGTCATGGATTGTTCTCAATCATCGTTTGGGAAGACCAGGTGATGTCAATCTCAAGGGTTTTAAATGCCCAGACTCATCTGACCTTGCCCCAACAATCAGCACCATGGGTTCTTCTAAGCAGTTGTCTAGAAAACTGAAACTGAAAATAGTTGACGCTCACAAATCTAGAGAAGGCTATAAGAAGATAGCAAAGCGTTTTCAGATGTCAATATCCTCTGTTCGGAATGTAATTAAGAAATGGCAGTCCATCAGGAACAGTGGAAGTTAAAGCAAGATCTGGAAGACCAAGAAAAATATCAGACGGAACAACTCGCAGGATTGTGAGAAAAGCAATTCAAAACCCACGTTTGGATCCCTCCAGAAAGATCTGTCAGACACTGGAGTTGTGGTACACTATTCCACTATAAAGAGAAACTTGTACAAATATTGTCTTCATGGAAGAGTCATCAGAAGAAAACCTCTTCTACGTCCTCACCACAAAAATCAGCGTTTGAACTTTGCAAATGAACATATAGACAAGCCTGAAGCATTTTGCAAACAAGTTCTGTGGAACGATGATCTTAAAATAGAACTTTTTGGCCAGAATGAGCAAAGATACGTTTGGAGAAGAAAGGGCACATAATTTAATTAAAAGAACCTCTGTCCAACTGTTAAGCATGGGGGTGGATCAATCATGCTTTGGGGTTGTATTGCAGCCAGTGGCACAGGGAAAATTTCACGACTAGAAGGAAAAATTGATTCAATAACATTTCAGCAAATTTTGGATGGTAACTTGATGCCATCTGTGAAAAAGCTGACGTTAAAGAGAGGATGGCTTCTACAAATGGATAATGACCCTTAACCCCTCCCTCTTAAAATCCACGGGGGATTACATCAAGAGGAGTAAACTGAAGGTTTTGCCATGGCCTTCACAATCTCCTGACCTCAACATAATTGAAAATCTATGGATAGACCTTAAAAGAGCAGTGCGTGACAGACAGCCCAGAGATCTCAAAGAACTAGAAGACTTTTGTAAGGAAGAAGGGCCAAAGATACCTCAAACAAGAATTAAAAGACTCTTGGCTGGCTACAAAAAGCGTTTACAAGCTGTGATACTTGCCAAAGGGGGCAGTACAAGATATTAACTCTGCAGGGTGCCCAAACATTTGCAGACGCAATTTTTTTTGTTTTCTGTCATTTTGAAATTGTAAATGATGGAAATAAAATCGACATATTATAAGAATGTCTAATCTGTAATTTGATGCCTTTTGGAGATTTTTCCATCTTTCCTTGGCTTCGTTATGCACATTAATACACATTTTTACCTGGGGTGCCCAAACTTTCTATCCCCACTAATATATATATATATATATATATATATATATATATGTGTGTGTGTGTATATATGATATGATATGATATAATATTTGGAGGTTCTAAATAATTTTCTAGCAAAAAATAAATAAATCTGATTTTACCGTGTGGGAGAAAGTTAAAAAATTACAATATAAATACGTTGGTTAGTTACAGAGACTTGCCTTTATTAATTGTAAATGCTAACAAACAGATGATGTGATACAAATGTAATGACAATATACAATTTTATTAGCTAACAGAATATTTACATGACCACATCCTAGATGTGATCAGAGATGAAAAAAGGATAGTAATTCAGTGAACTCAGCGTACTAGATTTTTTCTTCGAGATGACGAACATGAAGAGGAAGTGTGTACGAAGGGGACCGTGTGTATGCCGTCAGCTGTCATATCTTAGTTTCCTGCATTCGCAGCAAACAGTTAGATCAGCTATGACCATCCAGAGATGTCCATGGAACTTCTACTTTTTCTTGTATGGCTTCAGGTATATTGCAGATGTAAGTCTATTTTCCTTTCCTTGCATATTTTATTGCTTTAGCTTTTGGCAGTATATCTTGTTGTGATCTCATGGTTACCAGCACTAGTGGGATGCATAAAGTGCACCTGTCAATACAGAAACATTGAAACTGTCTTGTTAACCTGGTTTATAAAGGTAAAGGTTCCAGGGTCATCCTGATCCTCCTAGCTTCTTTACCTGAGATAACTGACATTAAAGCGGAGGTTCACCCAAAAATCAACTTTCTGACATTAGATCCAGCAAACTGCTAACATCTGCAGTATGCTGTTTTTTCTTATTTATTTTTTGTACTTATCGTTTTATGAGCCGTTGTTATCCGGCACCGAGCAGGGAATCCTGCAGGGAATGGGCGTTCATAAGCTTAGACGAGTTAATTGACGGGCTGCTAAGGCGAGTCACGTCTTCCGAAAATACCCGAGTGTCACTTCGGGTATTTTCAGAAGGCGTGTCACGCCTTAGCAGCCCGTCAATCAACTCCTCTTGGCTTAGGAACGCCCATTCCCGGCAGGATTTCCCGCTCGGAGTCGGATAACAACGGCTCATAAAACGATAAGTACAAAAAATAAATAAAAAAAAACAGCATACTGCAGATGTTAGCAGTATGCTGGATCTAATGTCAGAAAGTTGATTTTTGGGTGAACCTCCACTTTAAACAGGCATAAAGGTCAATTAGATTTTGCAGGCTTTATGCTTTTTTCAGGTCACCAAAAAATGGCAGCTCCCAGATTTCTTAATGACAGGTTCACTTTAAATGTTATGTGCACTTTTAGTGCATTTAACTTTCTTGGGGTCCACTGCTATATAACATAATTGTCTAAAATGCACCTCCAGCGATTGTCACGGTGCACTTTGCCCCGGTGTGGCACAGCACCCCTTCTAAATCTACTCACTTCTGCACCTTGCAACTTGTGCCAGGATTTTGATTACTTCAAGCCTTTGAGGAGTAACGATTAAAGCATCATTTAAATAGCGAAGTTGACTTTCTTTTTAAGGTAGACAATCGACAAAAAAAAGGTGGCCATATATGTAAATTATTTTGTAGAGCTGAGATTTGATGCACATGAAAAACAATCATAGCCATGTATATAGGGGCACAAGCAATAGCTAAAGGAAGATAGTTGTTTTTGGATACATTTTATTGCTACAAGTAAGGGTTTAAAGTATGGGAAAATATATTTTAACCGTCCCTTGCATAGGAGTATACTGCTCCTCCATTGATACAGTGAAGTGAGTGAGTGTAGCTATCCTAGGACAGGAAGTGTGTTAGCAGGAATACTAAGTGATAATAAAAAGAAAATGCCTGAAAAAAAGGAAATTAATGAAGCCACTATGTCTAAAGCAAGCCATCGATGGTGCGAGAAAATAGCTTAATACCCCATCAACACAGTCAGTGTTAGCTATTGTGTTCTCCCGGTGGGGGTGGGAAGCGCAGTAGACGTTGGCTGGTTGATTAAAAAAATCTGATATTTCGCCCATGTCAGTGGCTGCTGGTAGGGTTTCTTTGGGGGGGCAATAAACAACCCCCCTCTAGGCCTCCGGTGGAGCGGCACTACCCCCCCTATGGCACCAATACACTCCCCCACACCCACTGTCCTTAACTTGGATGCGGGTGCTGAGAGCGTGGTAGGCTCGGGGAAAGCTGCTCCAGTGTCCTCTCCAGCTTTTGCGTTGTCTCCTCTTTCCTCCTCCCGACGCTAGGTGTCCAATAGGATCGCCAGATGTTTTTGGCAATTGGGAAACAGGTTTCATAGCTGCTTCCCGATTGCCTGGGAGGAGGATCAGTATTGCAACAGCGAATGAAAATTTGCACCTGGGTGGTCTCCTGACGCAATGCTCTGCTCCCCGAGTCCACCCTATTTAGAAGCCTATTAGAGCCTATGGCTCTAATCAGTTCCTCGGAAAAAACAAAACTGCCCGCTCTAATTCATATGCCGGTGACATGAAAGGGGTTGGACACATTAATAGGTGGCGGCCACGGCGGCAGTGGATAGGTTCATGCTATGCATAAATCTATCCATTGCATATAGGGGGTGGCGAGAATAGGGGGAGCGGCCCCTGGGCAACCCTAATGGACAGGCCGTCCCTAGCCCATATGGATGTCAGTCAGTCAGACAGAAGCCAGCCATTTGGCCAGCTTCTGTTGGAGGAGAATGCTGGAAAACCAGCAGCCGACCGACTCCCTATCAGTGCTCTCAGTCTCAATGACAGAAAGCTCTGATTGCTGTACTAATTTCCTATAGTTAGTACAGTGGCTCCGACCAGAGCTGACAGTTAAAAAACACTCATAATGTGTACCAGGCTTTAAAATTTCAAAGATACTACTGTAGTTGAGTTCCTAGGGATGCCAGCCCTTTGTGGGGGGTTTGTACTCTCCCTGTTTGATCCAATTATGATATAGTATGGAAAAAGCACTAGGAAGTATTTGGAAAACAAAAAGGTGGGTGGGAACACCCAAATCTTCCAGGTGGAGAGGAAAACATTTGGAGATTGGGCTATTGGAGTATTCAAAACTTATAGGATGCCAGGGTTGGACTGAGCAGGTACCCCCTATAAGAGAAAAATAATGTTTTGGTGGTTTGATACTTTTATTTATTTTTAATATGCAAAGTCATCAGGAAAAAAAAATCTTTGTTAATAAAAGTGTTAACCTTGTGGGATTAACTGTATTTTTAATCAAATTTGTATTTCTGATTCTCACTTGTGTGTATGTATGTATGTATATATATATATATATATATATATATATATATATATATATATATATATATATATATATATATATACCGTATTTATCGGGGTATTGCGTGCTCCCCTAAAGTTGCCCCGAAATTCCTGTAAAAAAAAATGTTATAAGATTCTATTACTGTCCCAGCAGACAGATTCGATCATGTGTACGGGCGAGCCGACGGATTTGGCCAGCCAACAGATTTGAAAGCATGCTTTCAAATCTGTCGGCTGGGAACCCGTCCGCCCGACATGTCTGCTGGTTAGTACGCTAACCAGCAGACATGTCTTCTCGCACACGCGTCGAATGGTTTCGACGCATGCGTGGAAGTGTTTTACTTCCTGGTGCGGTGACGTGGCGGCGTCAACGTCACCGCCACGTCAGCGCGCCGTCTGCCGGCGGGGATTTTGGTTTGATCGTGTGTACACGATCAAACCAATACGTCCCCAGCAGACAGATTTGTTCAAATCGGTCTGTCTGACCGATTTGAACAAATCTGTTTGCTCGTGTGTATGGGGCCTTACAATTTTGGTGTCTTGCCCAGCGTCCATCGTCCAGTCCGGCGTGCGTCTGCGGCCTCGGTGGTGTCCTCCCGGCTTCTCCAGCGCACGCCTCAAGTCGAATCCCCGCTTCCCGCGCTCAGTTCGAATGCCTCCGCCGACATATACCGAGTGCAGTACACTCGGTACATTCGGCAAGGCTCGGCTTCGCTCGTGCTCACGCTCTTTGAAGTTTATGCGTGATCACGAGCGAAGGCGAGCCTAGCCGAATGTACCTGAGTGTACTGCACTCGGTATATGTCGGCGGCTCCATTCAAACTGAGCGCGGGAAGCGGGTATCGGCGTATATCACACACCCACGATTTTCCCCTTATTTTAAGGGGAAAAAAGTGTGCGGTATACGCCAATAAATACGATGTATATATATATATATAGACACACACATACTTTTTTCATTGTTTAGTTATTCATTTAAAAGCAGTGATGTCAATCCTATGAATGTCGTTTTTTGCAGTCACTTCATTTTCAAGTATTTTACATTTCTGATCTGTGATCATTTGAACCGTGACTGTAGTGTGCAAAGCCAAAATAGATTCTTTCCTTTTTTTCTGGAACATTTAAAGCTCCAAAATATAAATTGTCTTCTGATTAGGGCTACAATCAATTAGTTGGTCGATTATTGTTTTGAATAATCGGATAATAGCCTTAAAAAAATAAAAAATAAAAAATAAAAAATTATTTTTTTTGGGCCAATTTGTTGTTGGGCAGATTACAAAACACAAATTGCCGCAAAAACACATTCCATGCTTTTCTGCAGCTTCTCCGTTAAAGTTTATTGAACCCAAAAAAAAATAGCACCGTTTTGCCTTAAAAAGTTCTTGCCCTTTCCAAATACGCAGCAGCTGAAAAAAAAAATCCTGGATGTGAACGTGTCCCATAGGAAAACAAGTAAATTAACTGTAGTGTGTTTCTGCAAAAAGCACCAAAAAACAGAGGTGTGAACCCCGGCCTGAGATGTTTAGTAACATAATGGGGTTAAAAAAACAAAATTAAGTACAAAAAGAGCAAAAAAATCACTACTGTAAGGGGTTCATTTTTTTTTACTGTGTGACAGTGAAAGTAATATTTACAGTAGCGTTTTGCTTTTTTGTACTATAAAGGAATATATATTTTTTTTTTAACCCCATTATGTTACTGGCCGATTAATCGATTATGAAAATTGTAATCGATTAATTTCATAATCGATTAGTTGTTTCGGCCCTACTTCTGATCAGAAGTTTGATTTAAAAAATAAACATGTTCGTGGCTTGCTTAAAAATACAAAAAATCAATCAGCTACATGATTTATTTAGAAAGTTTTATCCTGTAGTGTAGAATGTATAACAGTCAGTGAAAAAAGCACACATCACTGTATGCTGCTCACTACAAAAGAAAATATCAATTTAAATTGTGTAATAAAAATAATTTCTTTGATAAATCATACTAAACAAATTAGAAACTGTCATGGAGGCTAATGATATCGATAAATAATGGACAACAATATTGACAGTACTACCTGTTAATAGAGTTGTCTATTATTTAATCGATGTCAATGAGATGATTTACAATTTTTTACATTTTTTTTTATACATCTGAAAATGTTTTTAGTCTTCATCATACATCTTCTATAGTTTAATCACTTGCTTACTGGGCACATATACCCCCTTCCTGCCCAGGCGAAATTTCAGCTTTCGGCACTGTCATGATTTGAATGACAATTGCGCAGTCGTGAGACGTGGCTCCCAAACAAAATTGAAGTCCTTTTCCCCCCACAAATAGAGCTTTCTTTTGGTGGTATTTGATCACCTCTGTGGTTTTTATTTTTTGCGCTATAAACAAATAAAAAATTAAAATTTTGAAAAAAAAACACCATCTTTTACTTTTTGCTATAATAAATATCTTAATTAAAAAATAAATAAATACATTTCCTCAGTTTAGGCAGATACGTATTCTTCTACAAATTTTTGGCAATAAGTGTATAGTGATTAGTTTGCGCAAAAGTTATAGGGGATAGAATTATGAATTTTTTTTATTTCTTTTTTTTACTAGTAATGCCGATTTTTTGCGATTTTTGTTAGGGCTGCGATATTACGGCGGACACTTTTGACACATTTTTGGGACCATTCACATTTATACAGTGAACAGTTCTATTAAAAAACTGCACTGATTACTGTATACATGTGACTGGCAGGAAAGGGGTTAACACGAGGGGCGATCAGGGAGTTAAATGTGTGCCCTGCTAGGTTATTCTTACTGTGGGGGGAGGGGGCTGACTGCGCAAGGTGACTGATGGTTGTCCCAATGTACAAGGGACACACCATAGGTTTCCTCTCCCTGACAGGATGTGGACAGTGGCGGCCCGCCCATATGGGCGCACGGGCGCCGCCCCCCCTCCCGCAGTCACAAAAAAAAAAAAGAATAAAAAAAAAAAAAAACGGGCCCTTTAAGAACTTTTATTCGGCTAAAATGTCATTTTGACATTTTAGCCGAAGTTCTGGCGGCCGTCTATAGAGGGCGCTGCAGCGCCACCCCCTCACGCAAGTAACACACGTTCAATGCTATGCATTGGACGTGTGTTACTGTTGCCAGCTGCCTGGTCTATTCGTATAACCGGACATGGGACGCCGGTTACCCGAATAGCGACAGCTGGTTGGCTGAGGGGAACTGCCTATCAAAGCCAGTGGCTCTGATAGGCTTTTCCAGTCCCGCCCTCCGGCTCTCGGAAGTCTATGCTCGGAGCGCAGGCAATCTGCGGTCCTTGCATTAGACTGACAGCCGTTTCAGCCAATCAGGTTCCCGGATTCTGGTTTTCAGGAACCTGATTGGCTGAAGCTTCTCCAGGGCGGCAGAAGACATCGAGGGAGGACATGGAAGCGTCAGGTAAGTGATTTTTTTACAGGGAAAGGGGCAGCATGGGGCACAGTGGCAGCATGGGGCACAGTGGCAGCATGGGGCACAGTGGCAGCATGGGGCACAGTAGAAGCATGGGGCACAGTGGCATCATGGGGCACAGAGGCGACAATGAGCACAGTGGCATGGGGCACAGTGGTGACAATTGATGGCACAGTGACTGAATATGATGGCATGGCAGAGAGGTGACAATTGATGGCACAGTGACTGCATTTGATGGCATGGCAGAGAGGTGACAATTGATGGCACAGTGACTGCGTTTGATGGCATGGCACAGTGGTGACAATTGATGGCACAGTGGTGGCGTTTGATGGCATGGCACAGTGGTGACAATTGATTGCACAGTGACTGCATTTGATGGCATGGCACAGTGGTGACAATTGATGGGCACAGTAGCTGCTTTTGATGGCATGGCACATTGGTGACAATTGATGGCACAGTGGTGGCGTTTGATGGCATGGCACAATTAGTGACACAAGTGGTGACAATTGATGGCACAGTGACTGCAAATGATGGCATAGCACATTGGTGACAATTGATGGCACAGTGACTGCATATGATGGCATGGCACATTGGTGACAATTGATGGGCACAGTAGCTGCATTTGATGGCATGGCACAGTGGTGACAATTGATGGCACAGTGGCTGCATTTGATGGCATGGCACAGTGGTGACAATTGATGGCACAGTGGCTGCATTTGGTGGCATGGCACAGTGGCTACATTTGGTGGCATGGCACAGTGGCTGCATGTGATGGGCACAGTGAGGCTGCAATATTTTTTTTTTCGTTTGCGCCCCCCCAAAAATTTTGAGCACCAGCCGCCACTGGATGTGGATCTCTGTGTTTACACACAGAGATCCACGTCCCTGGCTCTGTGATCGCTGATCGCGGGCACATGGCGGACATTGCGGCTGCCAAGCAAGTGCATCAACACCTGAGTGATGTTGGCGGAAACGTGCCCCCTATCGTAAGGTGACCAGATTTTTTTTAATGAAATCCGGGGACATCTTTTTTTTTTTTTTACTAGTAATGGTGGCAATCAGCAACTCTGCCCATCACCACCGCCGCCCGCCTCACAGCCTCTCAAGTCTTACCCTCCCGGTCCTTGATACTACTGGGTGGGGAGCGGAGGAAGATCACTTCACTGGGGAAGGCAAGGCAGACGGATGCCCGGGACATAAGCCAAGTCAGAAGAACACGTGAGTGGAGCTGGATGGGCATGCGCCCGAAACTGAAGAAATATTCCCTTTGCTCCAACCAGCATATGATCATCAGATTATGGAAAACAGCACACCCCCTAAGGTAGTAGGAGCAGCGGAGCGGGGGTTTGTAATTCAGATTTTATTTTTTATTTTTATTCTGCACTGACTGTCTTTGAAATTGCCCCAGCCCCTGTTCAAATCCAATCCGGGGACAAAACTGGGGACAGACTTGGTCCGGGGACATTGTCCTCAATTCAGGGACTGTCCCCGGAAATCGGGGATGTCTGGTCATCCTAGCCTATCGGCCTGGAGGCCCGAGGACGTCATATGACAGCCTCCCGGACCTGTAGAGCCACCTTGTGGCCGTTATTTGACAATGGCCCAGGTCTCAAGCGGTTAAATAAAATACACAACACTTCACGATAAATACATAATTGGATTAAAGCTTTGTAAATATATATAAAAATCATAACAAAAATCATAACAAGTTTAAATAAAGTATAGCAATGTGCCACCAAAATTTCTGGTCCCTGATTATAATCCTATCAATCGTATTATATTTTTGGATACATCTTCAAAGCAAGTTTTTTTTACACAAACGTATCAAGGTCATTTAAATGAAGTCATAATTATGGTTTAACAAAAAAATTAATAAAATTACCTTAGTATTTCACATCACACATATTAGAGAACACATTACATTTACAGATAAAAAAGCTCAAATAAAACTTTAATCCAATAATGTTGACAAATATTTTAAATGTCCTTGCACAGAATATAGACAAAAATACATTCACATTTAAAAATGGTATTAATAAAAAAAAAAGCTATTGTTACACATGCCCTGATATAAAACACAGTTCAGGACCAATATAAGTATTTGTGATGGGTTCAGAAACGACTTCTGCTTAAAGAAGGGGTTGTAAAGGTACAAGTTTTTTTACCTTAATGCATCCTATGCATTAAGGTAAAAAAACATCTCACAACACGGCCCCCCCCCCCCCGAGCCCCCGTTGTACTTACCTGACCGTTCGAATCTCCTGGGCGCGTCCACGTCGTCCTCTTCGGCTCCCAGCCTGGCCGTTGATTGGCTAGGCGGATTGATAGCAGCGCAGACATTGGCTAGCGCTGCTGTCACTCAGAGCGGATGACGCGGCGCGCTGGGGGGCGGAGCCGGCTATGACCGCCGCTGTATCACGGGAGCGCGCTCGCAAAAGCTTTCCTCCGTGCGAGCGCCCTCGCATGAAGAGGGGAAGCTTTTGCGAGGAGGAGCCCAGACAGCCGCCGAGGGACCCCAGAAGACAGCTTTCCGGGCCACTCTTTGCAAAAAGAACTGCACAGTGGAGGTAAGTATAACATGTTTGTTATTTTTTTTTTTTAAAAGCCCTGACTTTAGTGTCCCTTTAATGTAAAGCTGGCCAGAGATATTTTAGTTTTTGTTCACCCAGCAGGCTGAACAAAACCAAACAGGTTCCACCACCCACACATATGAGGTAGATGGATGAATTTCTCCCCCCGCCAGGACATCATGTTCTGACGCAGAATACACCGATCAGCGGCTGCAGCCAACGATCAACAAAAGTTTAACATTTTCCAACATGTTTATTTAACAGAAATCAATCTAACGATCAGCCGCACACTCAATTCAGCAGAGACTTTCCATCCATCTGTGGTCACCTTATCTTAGATGTAACTGATTTGAATTTTAACAAACAATACATTCAATATAAACTGAGTGTAAGCTATGATTTTTGTTTCTTAAATCAGTTTTAAGATTTAGAGCTAATGACTGTGCACAGATCAAGAGATCTTTTAACCACTTCAGCCCCGGAAGAATTTGCCCCCTTCCTGACCAGAGCATTTTTTGCGATTCGCCACTGCGTCGCTTTAACTGACAAGTGCGACGTTACACCCAAACAAAATTGACGTCCTTTTTTTCTCACAAATAGAGCTTTCTTTTGGTGGTATTTGATCATCTCTGCGTTTTTTAATTTTGTTGTGCTATATCTAAAAAAAAATATAGTGACAATTTAAAAAAATATATATATTTTTAACTTTTTGCTATAATAAATATCCCTCATTTTTTTTTTTCCTTCATTCGTTTTTATTTATTTTCCGTAGAGAAACATTACAACAATGCAACAGTGCACAGTACATTGGGTGACAAGGTAGATTCATTACACAAGTCAGCGTTACTAGTGGGTATATCTGGTATAGGCCAGTTGATTAATCTATACACATCTAAACACAACTGGAATAACAGGTTGATGAGTAAGGCCGTGTACACACGGCAGAGAACCTCGACGGGCAGAACACATCGTTCCGCCCGTCGAGGTTCCCTGCCGGCCGTCGAAATCGGCGACCCGCCCGTCGGGAATGGCAACCAGCCATTCTTCCAGGCGGGCCGTCGAGCAAATAGAGAGCGTGCTCTCTATTTCTGCTCGACGGGCTTCCCGACGGGAAGCTCGCCGAGAGCGTACACACGGCCGAGGTCCTCGCTGGAATGCAGCTTCCAGCGAGGTTCTCGCTGGTTTCCAGCGAGAACCTCGGTCGTGTGTACACGGCCTAACAGGAGGATGAAACAAGGTTAACTGCCAGATTAGAGCACACAGCAGGAAGCTGATAACAGGGTAGTTGCGAACCTGAGTTTGTAAACACCGAAGACGGTGGACCGCTAGCAAACAGTAGATTGGATCACCAAGACCCCTCAGACGCCCCTTACGGGATCACACTGCGTCCCCCCATTTTTTTTTTAAAGAAGCATGTTTTCCTCAGGCCGATATGTATTTCTTCTACATGTTTTTTTTCTTTTGTTAAAAAAAAATGCAATAAGCGTATATTGATTGGTCTGGGCAAAAGTCATAGGGCCAGATCCACGTACATCTGCGCATATATAAACCGGCGTTGCGCCTCTCTTTTACGTTACGCCGACTCCACTGAGAGACGTAAGTGCCGTATCCACACAGTATTTGCGGCCAAATTTGCGCCAGCGCGATGTAAATTCAGAGGCGCAAGGCTGCGTAATTCAAATTGGGAAGGACGTGGGCGTGTTCCATTGAAATGAGCCGTGACCCCATGCGAATGAAGGGCTGGCCGGACTGCGCATGCACGCATTACGCAGGCTATGGTCAGCACCTCTCTGCGCATGCTCAGAACTCGGCACGGCGCAATCATTGAGATTGAAACTAGGCCCGGTCAACTTAGTAAGCTATGCCCAGTGCTTAAATAGACCGAGAGAAACGCCCTTCCATTGCAAAAGTACATCCATTTGATTCCCTTCCTACAGCAAGGTGCTTTTGTTCTGTTGTTAGTGTTTGTTGGTTTGTGACGTGTCTTTGTGATTTTTGGTGAGTGTTTTGGAGAGTGATTTGGAGAGTGTTGTGTGAACATGAGTGAGAGGAAGAGAAAATTAAAATTTTCCTTGCGGGAGAAGGAGATCATTGTGAGGGCCATTACCCAATATGGGCGATTCCTGCATGGCCCGGAGAGTGCCAACACCACCCCGGCCAGGAAGAGTCAGATTTTGCAGGACATTGCCGACGAGGTAAATGCGTTGGGGGGTGAGACCCGGACCCGCCAAGGTAATACAAAAGAAGATCAATGATCTCCGGCGTGTGGTCCGTGGGAAGCTGTCCAAGATTGCAGCACATGGCAGGGGCACTGGAGGGGGCCCACCATGCACTGTTAGGCTTTGACTCCATTGAGGAGGCCGTGAGGACAGGTAAGTTTTTTTTTTCTATCTGGTGTGTAGCATGTGTGGGGGGGGGGAGAGAATATGTGGCAAGTGTGTGGATCCTCCAACCTGTGAATGTTTTGTGTCATCCACAGATGTGCAGGAGGGTGCTGGGCCATCTGGCCTGTCCGCACCATCCCCGGGACAAGAGTCTGATGAAGACCCCCAGACAAGGCCAGAGTCCTCTGAGGAGATTGAGGAGGAGGGGTTTGAGGAGGAGGACATGTCAGGGAATGACTTCACTTTAATTTTGGAGGAGTCTTCCCCTATGGCTGGCAGCAGCCAGGCCTCCATCAGGGGTAGCCCCTCCCACTCCTCCCCCAACAGGGCTCCCCCCCCAAGGGGCTCCCTTCCCGACCACAAGCCTCATCTGGAGGCAGGAAGGCGACCCACAAGACCAGGGGGGTGGCCGAGGTTCTGCCTGCAAAACTCAGAAGGGACCAGGCCCTTCAGACCCGCCATCTGGGACAGATCACCCAGAGTTTGGGGCGGATGGAGGAGAGCCTGTCCTCCATTAAGGATTCAGTTGGGGACATGGACTGCAACTCCCTGGCTCTGATCAATTGCCTAAATGAACAGCAGGCTACCACAGCAGGCGTTGGTCAGGATGTGCGGGCCCTTGGTCAGGATGTGCGGGCCCTCACCCAGGCTATCCAGGCCAATACGGCAACCCTCAATGATGGCCTGACCAGAATTGCTGTGGCCTAGGAGGGCAGGTGGGCAGAGACCAGGGGATGCTCCTCCTTCCCCTGATTACCCCCCCATGAGTCTCCCCTGAGGAGCCGGGGCCGCCCCAGGCATGGGTCACGCTAGCGACGGTAGTTTTTTTTGGGGCTTTTCTGTGTTTTCTTTGCTGTGCATTTTTTTTTTTTTTGCTTTTTTTTTTTTTTTTTTTGCTGTGCAATTTTTTTTTTTTGGATTATGATTTTTTTTCTGTTTGTGAATGATTTTTGAATGTGGGGGTGACATTCCTGCCGGAAAAGGGGTCTCACCCTCATTTGTGCTGGAGAAGGGTTGCCCAGGACCAGGAAGAAGTGATCCCCAGGTCCGTGTGAATGGTGTATGAATGTACAGTGACATAATTGGAGCCGTGGCATGGCGTTGCTGCTCACAAGTCCTGCATTGTGGGCTTGTTCTAATCCAAAATTCTGGATTTCAGGCGTATATCGTTTTGGGGATACGGCGCATATATACGCGGGCGCATATTTAGACTTACGCCGCGCATCTCGTGAAACGCCGGCTTAAGTGCTTTGTGGATCTGGCCCTTAGCATCTACAAAATAGGGGATAGATTTATGACATTTTTATTAATAAGTTTTGTTCTATAAGTAATGGGGCAAACATTTTTATCGTGACTGCGACATTATGGCGGACACATCGGACACTTTTTTTATTTTATTTTTATTTATAAACTGGGAAAAGGGAGTCCACAGGAACCACCGCAGCATTACAGTCATCAGCAGGACACACAAAGTAAAACTTCAAGGCCGCGTACACACGAGGAGACAAATCCGATGAAAACGGTCCGACAGACCGTTTTCATTGGACATGTCTCCTGGGATGTTTTGGTTTGATCTGTGTACACACGGTCAAACAAAATCCCCGCGGACAGACAGCACGGTGACGTTGATGCCGCCACGTCACCAAATCAGGAAGTAAAATACTTCCACGCATGCGTCGAATCCATTCGACACATGCGGGGGATTTTTGTCCACTGGTTAGGCGTACTAACCAGCGGACATGTCGGACAGACGGCTTTCCAGCAGACAAGTTTTAAAGCATGTCTGCTGGAAACTGTCTGCTAGCCCGTACAGACGATCAAATCTGTCCGCTGAAACTGGTCTGCGGACCAGTTTCAGCAGATATATTCGATCGTGTGTACGCGGCCCAAGGTGTACAATACAGATTTGAAAACAGGTCAGCTGGAGCAGTACAGGGTAACATTATTCATCACAGTGAGGGGGTCAACCAATCACCCTCCAACATAAAGAGATGGCTGCACGCCCAACGGTGCCGCCACCACCTCTTCCTATATACCTCCTCGTCTGTAGGTGCACATCAGACACTTTTGACACTATTTTGCGACCATTGTCATTAATACAGCGATCAGTGCTATAAAAATGCACTGATTACTGTGTAAATGACATTGGCAGGGAAGGAGTTAAACACTAGTTTGGCGATCAAGTTTTTTTTTGTGTCCTAGGGAGTGTTTCTAACTGCGGGGGGGGTGGGCTACCACTCACATGACAGCGATCACTACTCCCGATGACAGGGAGCAATAGATCACTGTCGTGTCACTAGGTAGAACAGGGAAATGCCTTGTTTACATAGGCAAGCCCCCTGTTCTGCCTCTTCTGTCACGATCGCAGGCTACCGGTGAACATTGAGTTTGCGGAGAATGCGGGCACGGTCACTGAAAATGCGGCGGCGAGCGCGTGCCCGCTGCAAGTCAAATTACCTGTACGCCCATTTGCCTGCCCGTGCCATTCTGCCGACGTATATCGGCGTGCGGCAGTCGGCAACTGGTTAAATGACAGGAGCCATACAGGGTGGTAACCGATAAACACAAGATTTTAAGTAAATTCTTTAATACAGTTAAAGGGGTTGTAAAGGTTTGTTTTTTTTATTTTCTAAATAGGTTCCTTTAACCACTTGACCACTGGGCACTTAAACACCCTTAATAACCAGACCAATTTTCAGCTTTCGGTGCTCTCACATTTTGAATGACAATAACTCAGTCATACAACACTATAACCAAATGAAATTTTTGTCCTTTTTTTCCCACAAATAGAGCTTTATTTTGGTGGTGTTTCATCACCTCTGCGGTTTTTATTTTTTTTGCTATAAATGAAAAAAGAACAAAATTTTGCAAAAAATAATAATTTTTCTTCATTTCTATTATAAAATTTTGCAAAAAAGTAATTTTTCTTCATAAATTTGGCCTAAAATGTATACTGCTACATATCTTTGGTAAAAAAAATAAAAAATGTTGGATATTATTTAGTCTGGGTGAAAGTTATGGGGTCTACAAGCTATGGTACCAAATCCTGAAAATTGATCAATTTCATCACACCTGAAGTACTGACAGCCTCTCTCATTTCTTGAGACCCTAACATGCCAGAAAAGTACAAATACCCCCCAAATGACCCCTTTTTGGAAAGAAGACATTCCAAGGTATTTAGAAAGAGACATGGTGAGTTTTTTAAAGTTGTAATTTTTTCCCACAATTCTTTGCAAAATCAAGATTTTTTTTTTCATCAAATTTTCATATTATTAGGTTATTTTTCACACACAGCATATGCATACCACAAATTACACCCCAAAACACATTCTGCTATTCCTCCCGAGTATGGCGATACCCCATGTGTGAGACTTTTACACAGTGCGGCCACATACAGAGGCCCAACATGCAGGGAGCACCCAGGCCAATTCTGACATTTCTCTCCTACATGTAAAAATCATCATTTATTTGCTAGAAAAATACATAAAACCCCAAAACATGATATAAAGATACCTCACATGTGGTTTGAACACCGTTTTTATATGTGGGCGGGACTTGCGTATGCGTTCGCTTCTGCATGCGAGCTCGCGGGGACAGGGGCTGCTGTATGCCCAGAGTATTGCTAAGTATGCCCAGAGTATTGCGGAGTATGCCCAGAGTATTGCCCAGAGTATTGCCAGAGTATGCCCAGAGTATGCCCAGAGTATGCCCGGAGTATTGCCAGAGTATGCCCGGAGTATTGCCAGAGTATGCCCGGAGTATGCCCAGAGTATTGCGGAGTATGCCCAGAGTATTGCAGAGTATGCCCAGAGTATTGCAGAGTATGCCCAGAGTATTGCCAGAGTATTGCGGAGTATGCAGAGTATGCCCAGGGTATTGCAGAGTATGCCCAGGGTATTGCAGAGTATGCCCAGAGTATTGCGGAGTATGCCCAGAGTATTGCAGAGTATGCCCAGAGTATTGCAGAGTATGCCCAGAGTATTGCAGAGTATGCCCAGAGTATTGCGGAGTATGCCCAGAGTATTGCAGAGTATGCCCAGAGTATTGCAGAGTATGCCCAGAGTATTGCAGAGTATGCCCAGAGTATTGCCAGAGTATGCCCAGAGTATTGCCAGAGTATTGCGGAGTATGCAGAGTATGCCCAGGGTATTGCAGAGTATGCCCAGGGTATTGCAGAGTATGCCCAGGGTATTGCAGAGTATGCCCAGAGTATTGCGGAGTATGCCCAGAGTATTGCAGAGTATGCCCAGAGTATTGCAGAGTATGCCCAGAGTATTGCAGAGTATGCCCAGAGTATTGCAGAGTATGCCCAGAGTATTGCCAGAGTATGCCCAGAGTATTGCCAGAGTATTGCCAGAGTATTGCGGAGTATGCAGAGTATGCCCAGGGTATTGCAGAGTATGCCCAGAGTATTGCAGAGTATGCCCAGAGTATTGGCAGAGTATGCTCAGAGTATTGCAGAGTATTGCGGAGTATGCCCAGAGTATTGCCAGAGTATTGCAGAGTATGCCCAGAGTATTGCCCAGAGTATTGCCAGAGTATGCCTGAGTATTGCAAAGTATGCCCAGAGTATTGCCCAGAGTATTGCCAGAGTATGCCTGAGTATTGCAGAGTATGCCCAGGTGAGTATTGCAGAGTATATGCAGCAGGGATGGCTGAGCAGGGAGGGAGGGATGGATGGATCTGTGACTGCATTTGTCACAGATCCAGCCCGCAGCACTGGCGCTGCCATCCGCTCCCTCCCCTCTCCTCTCACACTGTACCGATCGATACAGAGAGAGGAGGGAGGAACCGGCGTCATCAAATGACGCCGGTCTGTTTACATCTGATCGCGCCGTCATTGGACTGCGCGATCACGTGGTAAACCGCCGCTATCAGCGGCGATTTACCGTGATCCGTGATGCGCCGGGTCCTCTGGACCCGGCGGTCACGGATGTTCCCGTGTGCGCGCCTCAGGAGGCGCGCGGGAGCGCGATTCTGACAGGCCGTTAATTAACGGCCAGTTAGAATACAGCAACCGCCCTAGAGCCGTACTTTCGGCATAGGGCGGTTGCAAAGTGGTTAACCTAGCGCATTGTTGGTTCACTTACCTTTTCCTTCCATTTCCCTTCTAAATGTTTTTTTTCTTTGTCTGAATATCTAACTTCCCCTTTCTCCTCAGTAAGCTTGCCCCCATCATCTGGATGGGGGTTAGTTATCCAGAACAGCTTACTGAGGAGGAACAGGAAGTGAGAAATTCAGACAAAGAAAACAAAGAAAAAAACGAATCGAAGGAAAAGGTAAGTGAACCAACAATGCACTAGCTTAAAGGAACCTATTTAGAAAAATAAAAACAACCTTTACAACCCCTTTAAGATACGTTGTTGTAGGTCAAGTCGCAGATGTACATGTAACATGCCATGGAAAGGTTGCTGCATGCTCTTGAACTGAACTCTGTTTTCTTTTTTTTTGTTACTCTTCATTTTATATCTTTCAGAAACAATACACCACATATATACAATATCTCACAAAAGTGAGTACACCCCTCAAATTTTTTGTAAATATTTTATTACACCTTTTCATGTGACAACACTGAAAAAATGAAATTTTGCTAAAATGTAAAGTAGTGAGTGTACAGCTTGTATAACAGTGTACATTTGCTGTCCCCTCAAAATAACTCAACACACAGCCATTAACGTCTAAACCGCTGACAACAAAAGTTAGGCCGCGTACACACGACCGAGAACCTCGTCGGGCTAAACCCAACGTTCCGCCCGATGAGGTTCTCGGCCGGCCTTCGAGTTCGTCGTTTTTTTTTTCATCGCAAAAAACGACCGTGTGTACGCGGCATTATGGCGCGTACACACGGTCATTTTTTGCGATGAAAAAAAACGACGTTTTCTGTGAAGTAACGTCACTTTTCAAAGACAATTTTGCATACACACCATCGTTTTTTCACAAAAAGCGAGGTTACGTTCACCACTCTTTTCCATTGAAGCTCGCTTCATAACTAGCTTCTGGGCATGCGCGGGTTGAAAAACGTAGTTTTGAACGACGTTTTTGCTACACACGGTGACTTTTTGTGAAACAAAAAACGACGTTTTGAAAAAACGACACAAAAAATTCAAGCATGTTGGAATTTTTTTTTGGTCGTTTTTTTTAAGACAAAAAACGAAGTTTTGCCCACACACGATCAATTTAAATGACGTTTTAAAAAACAACGTTTTTTTTCATCGCAAAAAACGACCGTGTGTACGCGGCATCAGGCTGGGAGTAGAAGAAAGGTAAAAAAGAGAGAGAGAAGAAGAAGAAAAATGGGGAAGTTGGGGGATGTAGTAGGTAAAGGATATTCGGATGAAGTTTTGGAGCAAGTAGGAAGAATGTGGGAGACTAATATACCGATTTGTGTATATTGCCAGGGATCGTTAGGTAGTATTTATAATAAAGAAATCCCCAGTTCTAAGTCCATTACTGTTGTTTTATGTATTGAAGAGCAAAATGTTCTAAGTGGTACTAATAAATAAAGAAGGGAATTATTTTTTAACTTATTTAAACTTTTTTTTTCTATTCTGCGGTAACTGAAAACACGACTGATGACCAATATCCTTCACACATTGCACAGAGCACCCTGCCACATTTCTTTTGCATCAATTAGTCTAGGTTTCCGTTTCCGCATTTGTAGACACAGTGCTTAAATCCTACTATATTTTTTAGGCTTGGAGAATAGTCACTCTGGTCCAAATGTTTCTAAAGATAAATGGGCCTGAAATGCACCACAAAATACACTGTAAGGTACATGCTAATGTCTCTAGAGTTTATGGAGGCCTCCAATGAGGATAAAAAGTGGCAATAGCACAAAAAAAAGCAAGGTGACAAAATCATTCTACCCACACAAGATTTGTACTGCTTCAATGACAGGACATTGCTAGAGATACATTTCGCAAGTGAATTGCGCACTGACAGCATCCCTGGCAAGTATGCAAGCCATTACATTTGAGTATGGATCATGTGGCAGTGTGCTGATTTTTCCTTCAATGCCTTGCCTAATGCCCCTTAGGCCGCATACACACGATGAGACATGTCCGCTCAAACATGTCCGACGGACCGTTTCCAGCGGACATGTCTCATCGGATTTTGGTCCGATGGCGTGTACACACCATTGGACGAAAATCCCCTCGGGCTGAGGACGCGGTGATGTGGCTGTGATGTTGACGCCGCCACGTCACCACTCCAGGAGGTAAAATACTTCCACGCATGTGTCGAATCCATTCGACGCATGCGCGGAGATTTCGGTCCACTGGTTAGTGTACTAACCAGCGGACATATCCGATGGACATGTCTCCGGCGGACAAATTTCAAAGCATGCTTTGAAATTTGTCTGCTGGGAAAACATGTCCGCTAGCCCGTACACACGATCGGATATGTCCGCTGAAACGGTCCGTCGGACCAGTTTCAGCATATATATATAATCGTGTGTACGCAGCCTTACACATGATCAGAATTATTTCCATCGGAAATTTCGTCGGAGTTTAGATAGAGAACATGTTTTCTTTTACTCTGATGGAATTCCGATGTGAATTTGTACAGGCTTAACAGATTTTACCTTTGAAAACAGTGGTGGCTGGTGCTCCAAATTTTTGGGGGGGTGCAAACCACTGTGCCAATCAAATCCGCCACTGTGTCATCAAACACACCCACTGTGCCCTTCAAAAGCCGCCACTGTGTATTCAAACGCAATCACTGTGCCATTGAACGTAGCCACTGTACCCATCAAACACCGCCACTGTGCCCAGTAAACACAGCCACTGTGTCAAATGTAGCCACTGTGCCCATCAAGCGCAGCCACTGTGCCATCAAATGCTCCCACTGTGCCCCATCAAATGCTGCCATTGTGAAATCAAATTATCTCACTGTGCCCATCAAATGCTGCCACTTTGCCCCATCAAATTCTCCCACTGTGCACCCCCCCGCCTGCCGTCTGCCCGGCACTTACCCTATCTATGCGGGCAGCGGATGACGGCGGCAGGTAGGGAGCGGTATCCTCCATGATCTTGATGTCTTATCCCCTGCTCTTCTATGATTGGATGCCTTATAGGTGTCCAATCACAGCGCCTGTCGTTTCACCCAATCAGGTGACGGGTAACAGACCCGATCACCTGATTGGCTGAGGGGAGGTTCAGTGTTAGGAAAGTGAAAGTCAGTAAGGAAAGGAAAGGAAAGTGAATAGTCATTGGCGCCTGGCGTTTTATGGGCAGGTTTCAAGCGCCTCAGTGTGAAAGGGGTCTTTGTAATACATTTTTGGACTGTTGCAGGCTGGAAGAGCATTAGGAGACTTTCTCTTGCATGTTGCAAAAAAATAAAAATAAAGAAAATGGTTGTCAGCACAGCATAGACTTTATACTACTTTTCTCAACTTCTATCATAACTCTCTACTTTTGTTTAACAGATTTTGTCTTTGGAAAGCTGATAATCACCCAGGTTCCAAATGAAATATACATACGTAAAGGAGAGTCTGTCACTCTGACTTGTAGATGGAATATTACAGATGCACAACGGATCAGAGTGGAATGGAGTAAACACCACAAATTACATCCATGGGATGACAATGGAACTCAATTGTCATCTCTCTTGTGGACGCATCCAAATAATATGACTACATTTCCACTGATGAACCAAAACAGAAGTTCTTATGTAATTACCAATAACACAGCAATGATGACACTGGAATCCATCACAGAGGAAGATGAAGGACTGTATGTCTGTAAGATTGTTTCTGAAATCCCCACTCTGATCTCAGGACGAGGAAATGGTACTCTGTTACACATCCATAATAATAAATCAGATGGTAAGAGAACATTATTAGTGTTGAGCAGAATATGCCATATTCGATTTCGCGATATATCTCGAATATATAGTCGAATATTCGAGATATATTCGCTAAATACGAATATTCTTGATATTTTTTAGAAATGAAAATATTGCGAATTTTCGCTATTGCGAATGCGAATGCGAATTGCGAATTGCGAATGCGAAATTTCGAGAAATGCGGAAAGGAGCACTCTGATTGGCTCAGAATATTCGTGATGTATTACAATATAAAATAATTGCGAATATTCGAGAAATGCGGACTGGAGCACTCTGATTGGCTCAGAATATTCGTGATATATTACAATATAAAATAATTGCGAATATTCGAGAAATGCGGACTGGAGCACTCTGATTGGCTCAGAATATTCGTGATATATTACAATATAAAATAATTGCGAATATTCGAGAAATGCGGAATGGAGCACTCTGATTGGCTCAGAATATTCGTGATATATTACAATATAAAATAATTGCGAATATTCGAGAAATGCGGAATGGAGCACTCTGATTGGCTCAGAATATTTGTGATATATTACAATATAAAATAATTGCGAATATTCGAGAAATGCGGAATGGAGCACTCTGATTGGCTCAGAATATTCGTGATATATTACAATATAAAATAATCGTGCGATATCGCTATTGCCGAATAATCGCATTGCGATTTTTCGGCAATATAAAATGAGCGCTGCAGCTACTCGGCCCAAGGTCTCTAATCATACCAGCAATGCTTTTAGACGTCGATGGGGATCTCTAGGATGTGATCTGTTCTAAAAAAAAATTTGAAAAAATTTGAATATTCGAAATAGCGAATATTCGCCGCGATATTCGTGTTATTCGCGAATACTCGAATATGCAATATTCGTAGCGAATATTCGCAATGCGAATATTCGTGAGCAACACTAAACATTATATAAGCTTCTATATAAAAACGTACATATAGTTATATGCGTATAACTGTAAAAATATACTTATGGGAGGTGTTGTCAAGTATTTATTAAATTCAAGGGGAACGAATGTCGCTTTCAAAAAGATTTAGCAATCAGTGCTGGTTAGTGAACGAGGAGAGGGACGATGTGCAATGTGGAAATTACACTCACAGATCTGTATATTGGCTACACAATTTTCAATTGGTTTGTAGTGTCATTCTCTTTTTTCTTTTCACTGTCTGCTTCCCTGCTTGGGAAATTCACAATGGGGGTTATTTACTAAAAGCAAATCCACTTTGCACTACAAGTGCAAACTACAAGTGCAAACAACAAGTGCAAAGTGCACTTGAAATTGCAATGAAATTGCACTTGGAAGTGCAGTCGCTGTAGATCCGAGGGGGACATGCAAGGAAAATAAAAAACAGCATTTTAGCTTGCACATGATTGGATGATAAAATCAGCAGAGATTCCCCTCAGATTTACAGTGACTGCACTTCCAAGTGTACTTTCAGTGCATTTTTAAGTTTACTTTGCACTTGTAGTTTGTACTTGTTGTGGGAAGTGGATTTGCCTTTCGTAAATAACCCCCAACCTCTCAGGTCAGAAAGCAATACAAAAATGTTACAGTTCCTCTTCACACTTGCAATCAGTTTGTCTTTTGGTGGTATTTGATCACCTCAGCGATTTTTATCTTTGTGCTATAAACAAAGAAATAGAGCGTCAATTTTGAAAAAAAAAGCTATATTTTTTACTTTTTACTATAATAAATATCCTCAAAAAATATATAAAACATTTTTTTTTTCTCAGTTTTGGCCGATATGTATTCAACCTAACAGGTATGTTGCCTTGGGCACCCGTAACATTCTGCCAACGTCGGCGGTCGGCAAGTGGTTAATCAATGCACAAGAAAATTAACTAATAGAAGAGGTTAAACAAGCAATTTGGTAACCATAATAAAATTGTAAAATATAAAAAAAATGTAAAGGTCTAGATCTGCATCCCTTTAGACCTGTAATGCCGCGTACACACGGTCGGAATTTTTAACAATAAATGTTCGATGTGAGCTTGTTGTCGGAAAATCCGACCGTGTGTATGCTCCATCAGACATTTGCTGTCGGAATTTCCGACAACAAAAATTTGAGAGCTGGTTCTCAATTCCAATCATCTGTATGCAATTCCGATACACAAAAATCCTACGCATGCTCAGAATCATTGAAATCCATTTTTCTCGGCTCGTCGTAGTGTTGTACGTCGCCGCGTTCTTGGCGTTCGGAATTTCCGACAACATTTGTGTGACCGTGTGTGCGACACAAGTTTGAGCCAACAAGCCGTCGGAAAAAAAAACACAATTTGTTATCAGAATTTCCAATCGTTCTTACACGGCATTAGAGTCTTAAGCTGGCTATACACTAGTAGCATTCGTATGAAAACTGCTCGCAGGATTGCCGTTAGAAATCATGGGGCCCAGTACAGCCTACCTGACAGGCCCCCACCCCCTGAAAATATCAAAATGTATATTTTTACAAAAAATATACAAAAATCATTATTAGTGCACACATTCACAGTGTGAATTTTTTTTTTAATGGGGCTACTGCTGTGTGCAGGCAGCCTATGTCATGCTATGGGGACACAGCAGCTGTATGAACACAGATGCGGGTTCTAACTTGATAATTGTGTGGGTGCAAGTGTACGACCCCAAAACGCAGACAGTGTGCATTCAGGGTCACTCACACCTGTCAAATTAGGACCTGTGGCTGTAATCATACAGCCACTACATCTTCATAGAATAACAGGTAGTCCCAGCCACACAAACTGTTCATTCACAATGTATGGGCAAGAGAACCTTTGTGAATGAGCCCTGTCATGGACCATGAAATACTGAAATCCTAATTCATGTATTACAGAAGATTTAATTCTGAACCTCAGCCAGGTCAATAGACTCAGAAGAAATACTCATTGTCCATTGTGTGATAACCCTATCTAAAGCCTTTCTATTATCAGGTGTAAATGACTTCTGCCCTGTCTCAATTCTCCAGACGGCTCCATTGTTCTGTGGCTGGCTATTGCGTACATTGATTAACCCCCTGGGGCTTTTGTCTGAAAACACATCACAGGCCTGGCCACACATATTCAGGCTATTCAAGCATTGGGACCAATCTCTGCGGAGACATTTTCAAGTCCTCATTTGCATGGTTTGAGAGGACCAGAGTGAAGACTGCATACTTTACAATGGACCAATAAGAAAACGGTTGTTGGGGGCGGGATGTTCCAAATCCTGTATAAAGTGTGCTGTGTACTTTCAATAAAGTGTGTCCTGTTACATTCAGCATTAAGCCATGGCTCATGTGTGGATTATTCAGCGATTCCAGGGATATTCCTAGTCGGGGAATATTGGGTGATTTCTTTTATGGGAGAAGAAGGGAATGGATGGCGGAGATATGTTCGACGACCGTCACAATTGGTTGGCAGCAGCGGGATTTTCCCTTCTACTTTCCTTTACACCAGGATTCCAAGCAGACACTGGGAACAGTGAATGGAAGACCGGTACACCCTGCTTAAAAGAAATACACTGAAAGAACTAATGGAAGTTTGTGGAAGGATTGCTAGCAACAAAACCGAGCGTGTCATCATAGCAGAATAAATGGAGCTAGACCAGGAGAACTCGGTTGCAGCAACGCCAGCAGTACAAGAGATGGGGACACCAGTGATTCAGGATGAGGAATCACCAGCCAACAAGCTAATAAGAGAGAAATTAGCATGGTTCGGTCCGAACCCAACGGCGGATGTGGTGCTGAAAGTGATGAACCTGTTAGCGGAGGAGGCTAAACAAATAAGAGACGCAGAGCTACAGTTAAAACTGGCAGCAGTCCAACAAGCAGCCGCACATTCTCCAAACAGTGAGTACAGCACAGCAGACACAAGGAAGATTCCGTTTAGCGCTTTTGAAGCTTTTGATGAGAAAGAACGAGAGCGGCAACATGAGCTGAGAATTGCAGAAATACGACGATCGGTGACAACGCCTAAAGAAGCAGCACCAAATGAAAGACGAGGAGAGGTACAGATACCAGTAACCATGGAAGAGGAATTCAGAAGAAGGTTACAAGAGATGCGGATACAGCACACAGGACCAGAAACAGAGGAGGTCCTGCTGGGATGGGCGGATGTGATTCGGTGCCAACTCTGGAAGGAAGCGCTAGCTCTCGAGCAGCAACACCAAGGAGAGGTCCTGCCCTACATCTATGCAAGGTACTGGCCGCAGTATGACGTACGACTGCCGTTGTTGGGGGAACAACCGAAGCAGGAGTGGATAGCGGAATTAAACAGGCTGATCCGGGCAGAGATGCAGCTGGATGAGAACTACAGAGCCCTCCGGTGGTATGTAGCCCAAGAGTGCCCGTGGTCAGCGGATGACAGCCCCACAGAAGGCTATGACTATGATGGCCTGGGATTGTTGTATTGGAGGATGTCCAGTGATCCCGACTTTGGGGATGATCGGGAGTGGCGCTTGGAGGACATAATGGAGCACAGAGAGAAAAAATTGAATATCTCGGAAGCGCACTGGCTACAGGAAGATTTGGAATTTCTGGCCGCTTGGGAATGGGACCTTGAGATCGCCTACAAATAGCTGCTAGACCCTGCTCAGCGCCAGGACCGGGCTCCCTTTGCCTGGGACTATCAGAAAATACCAGTGGACAATGCGGAAATCCTGGCTGAAGAATCGTCCATGTGGCAGGGTAACAGTGTGCTCTTCCAACCTGCCCCTGCAGCTATGGATGCGGAGGTCTTATGGCGGATGCAGCAAGTGCCAACTGACCTTGATGATCCTGTTTCTGCATGGGATGATTTTAAAGGGAGGAATGTGCCTGTCCAGCAGTATGCCAGTGAATCGGCAGTGGAAAATCTGGAGATTGCCATTCCCAAAGCTGAAGTTCTGACCGCAGAGCCGAGCTCTGCTAACCTCTGCTCAGTACCTATAGCATCTTCTGGGTTCCATGGACAGGAGATGGTGAACCTCTATCCCCAGACACCAGAGACAGGGGATTTAATCGATTTTTCTGCTGAGGACAAACAACCTGATGGGCCTCCAGCAGAAGAGCTGGTATCAGGGCCAAACTTCACTGTGCTCTGCCCAGCACCAAGAGCAGTATTTGTGGAGTTACAAGGAACTTCCCCAGCTGAAGCGCTGGTCACCGGACAGAGGGTTCAAGACCTCTGCCCCACCCCTGTGGCAGTTTCGGAGGCTCAGGGTGAGAAGATAGCGATCACTCCCCAGCCACAGATTACAGAATGTATGGACTGTTCAGAGGATGTTCTGGATTATGCACCCCCAGCAGAAGTGCTGGCAACAGGGCAGAGTGCCAGCCATCTCTGCCCAGCACCGGGACCAACTGTGGAGTTCCAGGGAGCCGGGGCGGTTGGCCCCCCTCCCCAGCAACCAGCTGAGGTGGTAAAGCTCTTACTCCCAGCTGAACCACTGGCAGCAGGACAGGATGCTACTGGCGGCTGCACCCCACTACAGCTTGAGTGGATATCAGTGGATGGGACTGTGGTCTCCACTCACAGCAACCCAGCGGAAGAGCTGGCAACAGAGCAGAGTGCCCCGGGCCTCTGCTTTCACCTAACAGAAGAGGGGGTTCCTGTGGTAGTGGATGGGACTTCAGTCTCCACTGGCACAACTCCAGAAAATGGTACAGGACTGAAACAGGAAGATGTCGGCTTTGCTTTGCAAGCACTGGGGGATTTTCACCTCACACCAGTGGATGGGACTTCAGTCTCCACTGGTATACCCCATAAATGGTGGCCAGTTGGCCCAGACCCCCAACAGCATGATGGACTGAGCCCAGCCACCCTGTCATCTCTCCAGCGGCTGAAAGGACTCCAGGGAGAAGGGCCAGTCCAGGTCTCTCCCCAGCAGCAGACGTGTTCCCTGAGAGAGGCAGAGGATGGCGGGGTGAGTAATGCTCGGTTTGGAGCAAGTGATTTGGGGTACTGTATGGATACCGGCATTGGGGGACTGGAACTACTGACTGGATTCAGAGACAACCCATCTGGTGTCTCCTACTATGTTAGTCCCCTGCCAAAAGGGGAGATGTGTGACAGGCCTAGCCGGGACAGGGGCTTTTGGAGAGGACTGAATGCGAGCCTCTTGCCGTCCGATTATGGGCCAGGGCCTCAAACCAGGAAGGCGGATGGGTTATCCTGGCAGACAGTCCTGGAACCTTAAAGCGGAGCTCCACCCAGGATAACAACATTTTACAATGTTGTCTGAAAAAAAAAAAAAAAAATACTCACCCGAAATAGCTGTTGCTATGCGGAAGTCCGTAATCTGCCTCTTCCTGAACCGCGGTGTGTTTTCTTCTTGTTCTTCTCCTTGTGAATGGGGCGCGCTGCTTCCTGGGAACTGTGTGTGTTCTCAGAGAGCAGCGCGCCCATTCACAAGCCAGCGTGAGACTCACGCAGGCGCAGTAGGAAATGGGCAGTGAAGCCGTACGGCTTCACTGCCTGTTTCCCATAGTGTGGATGGCGGCGCGGGACCCGGAGCGATCGTGGGACCGGCATCGGGGGGGCCGTCAGCGCGGGCGCCTAGGACAGGTAAGTGTCCTTATTTAAAGTCAGCAGCTACACTGTTAGTAGCTGCTGACTTTAAAAAAAAAATTCCCGCGGCTGGAGCTCCGCTTTAAGACTACTTGCCCAACATCCTCGAGTGACCCGTTTGGGTCCCACTGCGGATGTTGAACTATTTCCCAGGGGGAGTAATGTCATGGACCATGAAATACTGAAATCCTAATTCATGTATTACAGAAGATTTAATTCTGAACCTCAGCCAGGTCAATAGACTCAGAAGAAATACTCATTGTCCATTGTGTGATAACCCTATCTAAAGCCTTTCTATTATCAGGTGTAAATGACTTCTGCCCTGTCTCAATTCTCCAGACGGCTCCATTGTTCTGTGGCTGGCTATTGTGTACATTGATTAACCCCCTGGGGCTTTTGTCTGAAAACACATCACAGGCCTGGCCACACATATTCAGGCTATTCAAGCATTGGGACCAATCTCTGCGGAGACATTTTCAAGTCCTCATTTGCATGGTTTGAGAGGACCAGAGTGAAGACTGCATACTTTACAATGGACCAATAGGAAAGCGGTTGTTGGGGGCGGGATGTTCCAAATCCTGTATAAAGTGTGCTGTGTACTTTCAATAAAGTGTGTCCTGTTACATTCAGCATTAAGCCATGGCTCATGTGTGGATTATTCAGCGATTCCAGGGATATTCCTAGTCGGGGAATTATGGGTGATTTCTTTTATGGGAGAAGAAGGGAATGGATGGCGGAGATATGTTTGACGACCGTCACAAGCCCTTAATCTTTTTTAATTATCTTTTACAATTTGTTATTTTTCTACTTTTTTTTGTTTGTTTTTTACAATGCTGTTGGGGGGGGGGGCTTTGCATGAAATATCAGGGGTCTAAACAAACCCCTGACACCTCTCTTTTTTTCCGTGTCCTCCTCTGCCCCCTCCACCCCCGGGACCCCCCCCCCACTGTGTGCTCCAGCTGCTCCTCCAGGTCCCTGTCTTCCTCCTTCACCCCCACCCCCCCTCCATGTGCCCTGGCTGCTCCTTCGGTCCCCTGTTCTCCTCTGCCCCCCCCCATGCCCCTGGATTCCCTCCTCTCCCTCACCCGCCAGCTGCTGGGGAGATGTGTCAGGATGGATAACGGAAGAAGGGGCTGGTAAATATGTAATTTACTGACCCCTTCCTTTTCTTAATTGGATACAGTGAGCAATACAGTGAGCAATCAGTCCTGTGTCCTTTGATAACTGAGCAGGATAAACTCTGCTTCAGTTTATGAATGAACAGGAGCCTCCTATTCATTCATCTTCAATGCTGAGAAAGAAACTAGGGGATCTGTGTCATCAGTCCCTTTCTTTGTCTCAAATGGGAAATGTCAGGGGTCTGATTAACAGGAGTAACCATCAAGAGGCTGACAGTTGTGTTACAATCTTGCTGGGAGGGTGAAGTAAAGACACAAACTGTTGTCATAAAGTATTCCTGTAGTGTCTCTGAAAGGTATAAGATACCAGATATGGTATAACTTATATAATCCAAGTCTACCATTGAATTATATTTCACTCAGCTATTGGCTATTTCCAGGATATCTTAGTGATGCTTAGACTCTTAAAGGGTTTGTAAAGGTTTGTTTTTTATTTTCTTAGTAGGTTCCTTTAAGCTAGTGCATTATTAGTTCACTTACCTTTTCCTTCAATTTCCCTTCTAAATGTTTTTTTTCTTTGTTTTCTTTGCCTGCATTTCTCACTTCCTGTTCCTTTCAGTAAGCTGTTCAGTAAGCTGTTTTGACTGACTTTCCACCTCTCGGATGATGGTGGAAAGCTTACTGAGGAGAAACAGGAACTGAGAAATTCAAACAAAGAAAAAAACATTTAGAAGGGAAATGGAAGGAAAAGGTAAGTGAACCAACAATGCACTAGCTTAAAGGAACCTATTTAGAAAATAAAAAACAAACCTGTATTACCCCTTTATGTCTACAATAAACTAAAATGAGCAACAATAAAAATAAATAATGCTTTATTACTATTTTTACAGGTGGTTTGCTGCCCTTCATTTGTGTATTTCCTGTTGTGATAATTGTTGGATACCTTATTTGGAAGTGGAAGAAAAGACCAAGTATGTATATAATACATTTTTAAAATTCTAAACCAAATATGTGAAATGCAGGGAACACCGTTACGTGTTGAGTGATGTTCTTTGCAGTTTTCATGAGCTTATAATGTGAGCAGGCCTGTCTTCGCTACATAGTAGACATGTGCATTCGTTTTCGTCCAAATACATTTTTGTCAGAATTTCGGGTATTTTCATTATAGTTTTAACAAACGAAAATGAACACGGAAAATCCAAAATCCAAAAGATCCGTCATAAAAAAATGCTTTATTTTAGTTTTAGTTGCTACAACAGTTCGATACAGATAGGAGATTCGGCATGACGCTGACAATAGCGATCTGTGTCTACCGAACCTGTGATCGAATGTGCCTAACCTTAACTTTATTAGTCCAATATTATTCTACATAGAGAGAAACGATTTGACATAGAAAGAAAAGATTCAACATTATAGAGACAGTGTTGAGGTAGGTAGACCATTTGACATAAACTAACGAAGCAACAAAAAACATACAAACGTTGAATCTGTCATTGAAGGCTTATGGTGTCTGTCGAAAGCAGTGGCGGCTGGTGCTCACAATTTTTGGGGGGGGCGCAAACGAAAAAAAATATATTGCAGCCTCACTGTGCCCATCACATGCAGCCACTGTGCCATGCCACCAAATCCAGCCACTGTGCCATTAATTGTCATCACTGTGCCATGCCATCAAACACAGAAACTGTGCCATCAATTGTCACCACTGTGCCATGCCACCAAATGCAGCCACTGTGCCATCAATTGTCACCACTGTGCCATGCCATGCAACACAGCAACTGTGCCATCAATTGTCACCACTGTGCCATGCCACCAAATGCAGCCACTGTGCCATCAATTGTCACCACTGTGCCATGCCACCAAATGTCACCACTGTGCCATCAATTGTCACCACTGTGCCATGCCATCAAACACAGCAACTGTGCCATCAATTGTCACCACTGTGCAATGCCATCAAATGCAGCCACTGTGCCATGCAACACAGCAACTGTGCCATCAATTGTCACCACTGTGCCATGCCACCAAATGCAGCCACTGTGCCATCAATTGTCACCACTGTGCCATGCCACCAAATGCAGCCACTGTGCCATCAATTGTCACCACTGTGCCATGCCATCAAACACAGAAACTGTGCCATCAATTGTCACCATTGTGCCATGCCACCAAATGCAGCCACTGTGCCATCAATTGTCACCACTGTGCCATTCCATCAAACACAGCAACGGTGCCATCAATTGTCACCACTGTGCCATGCCATCAAATGCAGCCACTGTGCCATGCAACACAGCAACTGTGCCATCAATTGTCACCACTGTGCCATGCCACCAAATGCAGCCACTGTGCCATCAATTGTCACCACTGTGCCATGCAACACAGCAACTGTGCCATCAATTGTCACCACTGTGCCATGCCACCAAATGCAGCCACTGTGCCATCAATTGTCACCACTGTGCCATGCCATCAAACGCCACCACTGTGCCATCAATTGTCACCACTGTGCCATGCCATCAAACACAGCTACTGTGCCCATCAATTGTCACCACTGTGCCATGCCATCAAACGCAGTCACTGTGCCATCAATTGTCACCACTGTGCCGTGCCATCAAATGCAGTCACTGTGCTATCAATTGTCACCACTGTGCCATGCCATCATATGCAGTCACTGTGCCATCAATTGTCACCACTATGTCATGCCATCAAACGCCACCACTGTGCCATCAATTGTCACCACTGTGCCATGCCATCAAACGCAGCTACTGTGCCCATCAATTGTCACCACTGTGCCATGCCATCAAATGCAGTCACTGTGCCATCAAGTGTCACCACTGTGCCATGCCATCAAACGCCACCGCTGTGCCATCAATTGTCACCACTGTGCCATGCCACCAAATGCAGCCACTGTGCCATCAATTGTCACCACTGTGCCATGCCATGCAACACAGCAACTGTGCCATCAATTGTCACCACTGTGCCATGCCACCAAATGCAGCCACTGTGCCATCAATTGTCACCACTGTGCCATGCCACCAAATGTCACCACTGTGCCATCAATTGTCACCACTGTGCCATGCCATCAAACACAGCAACTGTGCCATCAATTGTCACCACTGTGCAATGCCATCAAATGCAGCCACTGTGCCATGCAACACAGCAACTGTGCCATCAATTGTCACCACTGTGCCATGCCACCAAATGCAGCCACTGTGCCATCAATTGTCACCACTGTGCCATGCCACTAAATGCAGCCACTGTGCCATCAATTGTCACCACTGTGCCATGCCATCAAACACAGAAACTGTGCCATCAATTGTCACCATTGTGCCATGCCACCAAATGCAGCCACTGTGCCATCAATTGTCACCACTGTGCCATTCCATCAAACACAGCAACGGTGCCATCAATTGTCACCACTGTGCCATGCCATCAAATGCAGCCACTGTGCCATGCAACACAGCAACTGTGCCATCAATTGTCACCACTGTGCCATGCCACCAAATGCAGCCACTGTGCCATCAATTGTCACCACTGTGCCATGCAACACAGCAACTGTGCCATCAATTGTCACCACTGTGCCATGCCATCAAACGCCACCACTGTGCCATCAATTGTCACCAATGTGCCATGCCATCAAACACAGCTACTATGCCCATCATTTGTCACCACTGTGCCATTCCAAACGCAGTCACTGTGCCATCAATTGTCACCACTGTGCCATGCCATCAAATGCAGTCACTGTGCTATCAATTGTCACCACTGTGCCATGCCATCATATGCAGTCACTGTGCCATCAATTGTCACCACTATGTCATGCCATCAAACGCCACCACTGTGCCATCAATTGTCACCACTGTGCCATGCCATCAAACGCAGCTACTGTGCCCATCAATTGTCACCACTGTGCCATGCCATCAAATGCAGTCACTGTGCCATCAAGTGTCACCACTGTGCCATGCCATCAAACGCCACCACTGTGCCATCAATTGTCACCACTGTGCCATGCCATCAAATGCAGTCACTGTGCCATCAAGTGTCACCACTGTGCCATGCCATCAAACGCTACCACTGTGCTATCAATAGTCACCACTGTGCCATGCCATCAAACGCAGCCGCTGTGCCATCAATTGTCACCACTGTGACATGCCATCATATGCAGTCACTGTGCCATCAATTGTCACCACTGTGCCATGCCATCAAATGCAGTCACTGTGCCATCAATTGTCACCACTGTGCCATGCCATCATATGCAGTCACTGTGCCATCAATTGTCACCACTGTGCCCTTTAATTGTCACCAATGTGCCCCATGCCACTGTGCTCATTGCCGCCTCTGTGCCCTTTGTCACCACTGTGCCCCATGATGCCACTGTGCCCCATGATGCCCCTTTCCCTGTAAAAAAAACACTTACCTGACGCTTCCATGTCCTCCCTCGATGACTTCTGCTGCCGCGGAGAAGCTTCAGCCATTCAGGTTCCTAATAACCAGAAACCGGGAACCTGATTGGCTGAAACGGCCGTCAGTCCGAGTATAGACTTCCGAGAGCCGGAGGGCGGTACTGGAAAAGCCTATCAGAGCCGCTGGCTTTGATAGGCAGTTCCCCTCAGCCAACCAGCTGCTGCTATTCTGGTAACCGGTGTCCCATGTCCGGTTATCTGAATAGACCAGGCAGCTGGCAAAAATAACACATGTTCAATGCATTGCATTGAACGTGTGTTATTTGCGAGAGGGCCGCCAGAACTTTGGCTAAAATGTCAAAATTAAATTTTAGCCGAATAAAAGTTCTTAAATGGCCCGTTTTGTTTTTTTGTGACTGCGGGGGGGGGGGGCGGCGCCCATGCGTCCCTATGGGCGGGCCGCCACTGGTCGAAAGTTCTAAGAAGATTCAGCTAAACTGTACGACGCCGCAATCGTACATTTCCGGTCAAATGCTCGGCCCATAGACTATAAAAGAATTTGAATGTTGGTTGACTTGTGCATTGCGCGAAATAACGTCGTTACGTCATTCGTTGTTTGAGTAGCGCCGTTTACGGACATTCCTATTCCCGGACGAGTTACGTAACAAATAAAAAAAAAGACGTTGACATTCGACGCTGGAACGACGGCCATACTTAACATGGGCTGTCTAATATTAGACCAGCAAAAAGCTGGTATAGTTTTACGCAGCAAAAAGATGACTAAAGATGCCGTAAGAGATTGCGATTGACGTTCGTAATTTCGGGGATCGTCGGCAAAAGCTCATTTGCATACCCCGACGCGGAAAACGACGGGAACTCCACCCAGCGGCCGCAAATTTATTGCAGCGTAGATCCGAAGGTGTACGAACATGTAAGCCAGTCGGATTGAAGCCCGCAGCCGTATTTTCATGGTTTGAGGTTTCAGAGTAGTGAAACAACACGCGTAATTTGAAAGTACTCCAGTCTAACGCGAGTTAGACAGGAGTAAGGGCTCTGTGAATCTGGCCCAATGTGTTTTACAGCATATATACCATGTAAATAGCGTAACTAAGATGACAATCAATAGAAAACAAAATCGGAACTACGTATATGAACATTTTTTTTTTTGGTGACTCAATTTAAACGAACATGCCGCACTGTGATACTTTCTCCTCTCAACTTCTTATTTCAATTGCCATTTTGCAGCAGTGATAAACTACAATTAAACAGTAAAAAACATGTTTATTATACATGGGAGTAGTATGCAAAGAATGCAACCCCCCTCTTCTGATATCATTAAGTACAAAAAGCATTTGAGGCTATTTAGTATACCTTTCACCTCTGATAAAACCACTGGTATTTAATTTTATTAAAGCAGTTGCATTTTAGTTGTATTTTTCTGGGTATTTCAATAATACATATTTTTTTGTTATATTTTCCAAGAGAGGAGAATCTTACAAAAAACTGAACAAGAATCTATGGAACTTCATCACCTGGATGGAGATAATAATGATGCTGATGAAAGCTCCTCTTCTAGCAATTCTGTGACATGGGTAATTACTTCAGTGTCTTTTCTGTTGTGCCCTGGCTTAGTAATAGTAGAGGGCTAATGCAAATGAAACAATTAAATGAAAACCTTAACTGACTTATGTATAAAGTTTCTCCTTTTTGATGCCAACTGCATTTGGCTTTGCCATCAAGCACAACAGGCAAGTATTTGTAAAATGTATTCTTGAATATAATCTGGGCCATAGGTGCAGCCAGGGGCGGACTGACCATTCCGGCACTCGGGCACTGCACAAGCGCCACATGCCACTAGGGGGCCCCATCAGGGTTGCCAGCATCAGTGGTTCGTTTTGAACACAGTGGCCCGATCCACGTCTTTTGGGGTCCCTCGGCAGCTGTCATGGCTCCCCCTCCACAAGAGCTTTCCACTTTCATGCGAGCAAGGTGGAAAGCTCTTGCGGGCACGCACCCATGATACAGTGGCGGGTATAGCCACTGACTGTATCACTCGGCCCCGTCTCCCGTCGTGCCGATGTGATTGACAGCAGCGCCAGCCAATGGCTGCGCTGCTATCAATCCGTCCAACCTAGCCAATCAACGGCCCGGCTGGGAACCAATGAGGATGATGGTGATGAGCGCAGGACTTTCGAGGTAAGTAAAACGGGGGCTCGGTAGGGGAGGGGGGCGGTGCCGTCTAATGTTTTTTCACCTTAATGCATAGGATGCGTTAAGGTGAAAAAAAATTAACCTTTACAACCACTTTAATTGAACAAGCTGAAGTTAGAAGCTAATCAGCTACTATGTACAACTGCACCAGATTCTTCTCCAGTTTTAGTAAATTCCCCCAACTAAATCATATTTATTTATGGCTAGCAGTGAGCAAACAATGCACTCACAGTTGTCCCTGGTCATAGACACCTGTTCGGCAAAGAACAGCCAACACTCAGCTTCTTGCAATCCTGCCCAATAGCCCATACCATAATAAATCACTTTATCTGAAAAATGTTTTTAGATGCTCAAACTGATAGAAGACTCGATACCATTCCGCTTTTGTCATATATGTTACAAATATACAGATGTTGGGAAATAGGAACTGAAATATAAGTCCCCATCTGCTAAAAATAATAAATAGTGGAACAGGCTGTGTTCTCATTAAAATCACAACCCTTTTTTCAAATGTGGTTAGCTATATGTACCAGGGACATGCATATATGAAGCTTTTGCATTAGGCAGCACACAGGGCAAAGCTCAAGTACAAAGCAGTCAGATTTTGGTATACTAAAGTCTGATAATTCCAAGAAAAAGTCTAATGCACAACCCTGATAGAATTATATCCCCTCCCCTGTGGGCTGTCAAATCTGGCCCTGCTACCTGTTCAATATTGGTTTACGGGTTTTGAAGTAAATTGGTAAAAAACTCCAAGGAATTTGTATAATCCAAATGAGGTAATTTATACTATGATAATGTTTTCATACCCAGAAGGAAGCCATGCCATCTTTATACATTAGGTAAAAGCCTTTCGTAATTGGAGGACCTAATTTGGTGCTTCATTTTCAGCTCCAAAACGGCACTTCTTGGCTTTGGGCTTTTCGGTGTGTGGTTAATCTGACCCTAAGGCCGCGTACACACGATCAAATCTATCTGCTGGAAACGGTCGGCCTGACCGCCCCAGCAGACAGATTCGACCGTGTGTACGGGCGAGCCGACGGATTTGGCCACCCGACAGATTTCAAAGCATGCTTTGAAATCTATCGGGTGGGAATCCGTCCGTCCGACATGTCTGCTGGTTAGTACGCTAACCAGCAGACATGTCTTCTCGCACACGCGCCGAATGGTTTTGACGCATGCGCGGAAGTGTTTTACTTCCTGGTGCGGTGACGTGGCGGCATCAACGTCACCGCCACGTCACCGCGCCGTCTGGCGGCGGGGATTTTGGTTTGATCGTGTGTACACGATCAAACCAATATGTCCCCAGCAGACAGATTTGTTCAAATCAGTCGGCCCGACCGATTTGAACAAATCTGTCTGCTCGTGTGTACGCGGCCTTACACTTAACCCTCCTCCTACCTTAAAACCACTTCAATAGCGGGCACTTTCAACCCCTTCCTGCCCAGCCCAATTTTCAGCTTTCAGCCTCATACAACACTGGGCCCAAATAAAATGTGTATCCTTTTTTCCACACAAATTGAGCTTTATTTTGGTGGTATTTAATCACCACTTACCCTCACTATTGGCCTTGGTGACCACTATCTCCAATACAAAAAAATGATGGAAAATCCAAAATGCTTCAAATGTTTCAGAACAGGGGGTGAGGGGAAACTCTTTCATTGAGGAACCAGATTCTGATGACATTCCCTCACTTTTGAGAGATCTCCTCATCATTCCTGTGGTGTCTTGCAGAGAGGGATGGGAAATTCCAACAGGACACAGACACCGGGAAAAAAAACACAGCTGAAAAGCATCTTCACTATTCTCTACTTTATTAAAAAATAAATGAACAAAAGATTTGACATTGCATACACTTAAAGGGGCATCTTTATAAAGCGGTTATTGTAAAATTCATCAAACATTCACCGCAGGTAAATCTCCCTGGTGCTTGTGTTTTAAATGACAGTGCTTGATTCACTGCCAGTGAATGCTTTCCTGGTGATGTCAACACCATGAAATTACAGGTTACCTTTTCTTCTGTGGATTTACAGGCTATATCAACACTTTACGAATCATTTGACTACTTGTCAATGAAGAACAAAGATGAGAAGCCTGCAGAGAGCTCGGACAAACATCCTGCCTTTTACAATAGTCATGGTGCCACCTCCAGTGATCCTGCCAACTGCTCCGATGATCATGATGCCTGCTATGAGCAGATTACTGCCTGCTCTACTGGAGCCACTATTTGTCCCGATAAACCCGCTGGCTGTTCAGATGAAAAAAGGAGGAGTACAAGAAAATGAACTAGTTTTGATACTTGCTTGCAAAAAATGAACTAACGTTTCACATTCAACACAGTATTAGTGATATTAAATTTAATTGTAAAAGAGATTTTAACCACTTAAGACCCGGACCAATATGCTGCCAAATGACCAAAGGGGTTTTTGCGATTCGGCACTGCGTCGCTTTAACAGACAATTGCGCGGTCGTGCGACGTGGCTCCCAAACAAAATTTGCGTCCTTTTCTTCCCACAAATAGAGCTTTCTTTTGGTGGTATTTGATCGCCTCTGCGATTTTTATTTTTTGCGCTATATACAAAAATAGAGCGACATTTGTTTTAAAAAATCAATATTTTTTACTTTTTTGTTATAAGAAAAATCAATAAACTAAATTTTAGTCAAACATTTAGGCCAAAATTTATTTAGCCACATGTCTTTAGTCAAAAAAAAAATCGCAATAAAAAAAAAATTGGCTACCTAGCGGGAACAGTGACACTAATACAGCGATCAGAACAATGATCGCTTAGTGACGCTGGCAATAGGGAGTGAAAGGGTTAACTAGGGCAGTGATCAAGGGGTTAAAACTTTATTAGGGGGTGTACAGGGCTACCCTGAACCTAACACTAACTGACTTTTACACTGCCTGTCACACTGACACTAAATACAGTAATCAGGCGGGAGGGGGGGGGGCGATCGCGGGGGTTAAATGTGTTTATGTGAAGTGTTATGCCGCGTACACACGGTCGTTTTTTGCGATGAAAAAAAACAACGTTTTCTGTGAAGTAAAAAACGACGTTTTTGAAACGTCAATTTTCAAAGACAATTTTGCATACACACCATCGTTTTTTCACAAAAAGCGAGGTTACGTTCACCACTCTTTTCCATCGAAGCTCGCTTCATAACTAGCTTCTGGGCATGCGCGGGTTGAAAAACTTCGTTTTGAACGACGTTTTAGCTACACACGGTGACTTTTTGTGAAACAAAAAACGACGTTTTGAAAAACGACACAAAAAATTCAAGCATCTTGGAATTTTTTTTTGGTCGTTTTTTTTAAGACAAAAAACAACGTTTTGCCCACACACCATCAATTTAAATGACGTTTTAAAAAACGACGTTTTTTTTCATCGCAAAAAACGACCGTGTGTACACGGCATTTGTGCAGTGTAGTGTTAGTGCAGACTTATGCCGCGTACACACCATCACTTTTTGTGATGAAAAAAAATGACATTTTTAAAAATGTCATTTAAAATGATCGTGTGTGGGCAAAATGTCATTTTATGTCTTCTGAAAAATGACCAAAAAAAAATTCGAACATGCTCGAATTTTTTATGTCATTTTTCAAAATGTCATTTTTTGTGTCATAAAAAATGATCGTGTGTGGGCAAAACTACGTAAAAAATGACGTTTTAAACCTGCACATGCCCAGAAGCAAGTTAGGAGACGGGAGGTAAAACTACCATTCATAATGGAGTAAGCACATTCATCACGCTGTAACAGACAAAAAAGCAGGAATCGTCTTTTACTAACAGGTAACCAGCTAAAAGCAGACTCAAGGCAAATAGAACTTCCCCTTTAGAGTGCCGTGGTTTTGTTCATCATTTTCCAAAAATGATGGTGTGTACGCAACGTCATTTTTGAAAATGAAGTTTGAAAAATGACATTTTTTTTCATGAGGAAAAATGACATTTTTTTTCATCACAAAAAGTGATCGTGTGTATGTTGTGATCTCTCCTCAGCGGTGGTTGAAAAAAACACAGAGGGAGAGATCACGTCGCTTGCTCCTTCCTGTGTTTACACAGGAGGAAGTGACAGGGCGGGCGGGCGCGCGCATTGGCTGAGAGCGATCCGGAAGGGGCGGACAAAAACGAATAGCCGCCCCCTCTTGTCGGATCGCTCCTGCAGCTGCGCGGACCGCCGCATGTACGGGGGGGGGTCCGATCGGACCCCCGATCCCCCCCCAAGGCACCAACGTATATATACATTGATGTGCCTGTCGGTGCCATTCTGCCAACGTAAATGCACATGCGGCGGTCCTTAAGTGGTTAAAAAATATATATATTTATATTGATAATGGCATGTGAAGAGAGATTAGAGAAACGGTTAATATGAACAGTATCTGTCAAGACTGATAAGGAGACAGAGATTGCTGCTCCAGACAGGTCGTGTTGGGTGCAAATCTTCTTCTCAGGAACTGAGGGTGCTAGCAATGCACATAGCAAATGGAACTTAGGACAGCTAATGCGTTTCACACTAACTTCAGTGTTTACTCATAGCTCAACACATAGTAAACACTGAAGTTAGTGTGAAATGCGTCAGCTGTCCCAGGTTCCGTTGTGACTTGTAGTGCCTGTTTCCAGTTTTTTACATTAAATTTACGTTGGATTGGAGTGCGGCTGTCCTGATCATCTTTTGTCCTTATCTGTCAAGACTAAGAAGTGAAGAAAATGCCCTTGTGGCCACTCTAGGTTTTGACAAATGAGGAGAGAAAGTGGACCAGTTGCTTTCATGGTTAGCAATAATTTGTCAGTACAGTATTAGCCAGAAGCTGTATGCACAGCATAAGTGGAAGATCTACATGACCGAGTTTGCAAGTCTAGGCTGTGGTTAGTGCAGGGTTAAAGAATGTCTTACCTTATTGATGGAGGAGAAAGGTGTGGCAGGGTGTAGCTCTAGTGATCGGAAAAGAGGGAGGAGTTGCCTCAAGGTTCAGTTGGAGCAGTGACAGCATCTAACAAGCTTCTCCTGCCCCCCTCCCCCTCCATGCTTTTGGCCTGGTTGTTTTTTTCCCTCTTACTCCTCTTGCATTTATTTTTTCCTCCTTTGCCAAGACAAGTAGGTCACGGTGGGTATTGTTTCCTAAGCGCTCACTGTTGGGGGGAACTAGTAGTGTCATAGAAGCAGACAGGGGTCTCAGCGTTTTTGAAGGTGGGGATGGTTTAAAAGTTCTTGGAGAATGATGAGTTATGGCCCATACACACGATCCGAATATCGGACGAAAACGATCGTCCGATGATGGATCGTACGATTTTCAGATTGTGTGTACACTACTTTCGACAGCCGATCACGACCGTTCATCCGATTAAATTAGATCGGACAGGCGCGAAAATTTTTCTCGTCTGATGTCCGATCGTACGATTTTCGTTTAGTCAGTACAGCCGTCATCCGACAATACAATACAAATACATTACAACACGTGACATCACTTCCGATCGTTTTTTTCTATCGTACGAGAATTTTCGTGAGTTTAAAAACCTATTTTATTTTACTCGCGATTATTAAGCGAAAAAAGTCGTACGATCCGTCGGCCGATATTCGGATCGTGTGTATGGGCCATTAGGCACATCCAAGGTATGGGTGTCCCTTCCCTACTAACTGACATCAGTAATGTGTTATTGGGCTGTATCTGGTGGTAACTTGGTAAGCAATTGTTCCCTAGGTGGGTTTGGAGGCCTTGATATGGAAGTTCGGTGGCAGTTACAGCCGGTTGGTAGATCACATACAGTATGCCTTCAAAGACCTACGAGATGGTCAGTTATCTGCATTATTGTTATTTTTTAATGTAATGTTAAAAGCTGTAATTTTACTATTTATGGCTATTTAATAAAAAGGCTGCTATAGCAATTTAAATGAATGAAAATAAATAAAGACGGACGTTGTTTGATTTATTAATAACATTATTAATAACATTTTGATAAGATTGTGGCAGCCTTAACATTGGTAATAGCTCAGGTGTATGAACAGTCATAGATTTGCAGGTGAGGAAACAGTCACAGTAATTGCTATTCCTCAGAAATAAAACATGGCTTCACAATACATCTGCATTTTATCCCCAAATCCTCGTTTTTATAAGCACAGAACAAGTCTGTCCCTAGAGCAGTGGTGCTCAAGCTTTCTAGTGCCGTGACCTTGATAACATTTCCGAAGTTGTGGGGACCCCTAAGGCCCCATACAGACGAGTAAATCTGTCTGTTCAAATCGGTCGGACGTATATGCTGATTATGTTTAGCACAACTTGTTTTTTTCCCTCTGTTACCACTGTCTAAATGTCACGCAGTAAGGTGCAGCTTTACATACTTGCTCTATGACAGGGGTACTGAATTAAAATTCACGGAGGGTCCAGGCGGAAAAAAATTCTTCCAACGGAGGTCCGAATGACAAATTGGTGCTATGACGCCACATGATATCCTCCATTTGACAACTTCCCATCACAGCACCCCCCCCCCCACCACCACCACACACATGCACACACCTTTATGACCCACACACATCGCACTTTTTTTTCTTTCAACTTTATTGAAATGTAAAAATACATTTCATTAATTTTTATGCTCCACAGTTCAATTGTGGTGCATAGAAACAGAATGCATTTTGTAGCACACTGCTTAGCACGCAGGGGCGCTGTTGCAGTCTGAACAGGACACATAGAAAACAAATTGTTTTCTATTGCCCTTGCAGAGACTGACGCATCAGAGACCCCCGCATCACAGACTGAGAGCCCAAATCACAGACCCCTCATTACAGTAGCCAAAAACTACTTTACCACTCATATGCAGATGACACGCAACTGTATTTTCGCATCTGCAACAAAAAGGATCATCATCTCTGTCTAAAGACATGTCTCTCTTTGATAAAAAACTGGATGACCAAGAGTTATCTTAAAGCGGATCTCCACCCTAAAGTTAAGTTCCACTGATCGAAACCCTCCTAAAGACAGGTATTTGCACCCACTTCCGGCCCGCGGTCTCAGGCAAAAGACAGGTTTTTCCCGTTGTGTGCTGGGAACTCTCGGGAGCCAATCGGCGGGCGCAGCGCGACTCGCGCATGCGCCGTAGGGAACCGGGCAGTGAAGCCGGAGCGCTTCACTTCCTGGTTTCCTCACTGTGGATGGAGGGGGAAACAGCAGAGAGATGAGCGAATGCTCGTCCTCTGCTGCGGACGCCACTGGACTCCAGGACAGGTAAGTGTCTTAATATTAAGAGTCAGCAGCTGCAGTATTTGTCGCTGCTGGCTTTTAATATTTTTTTTCAGTGGACCATCCGCTTTAAACTCAACAGTTCAAAAAAAGAACTTCTCCTGTTTCATGGCAGTCGAAAGAATCAACTGGCAACAACTTGAACACCCGCGCCCATTCTGGGCCAAATCATAACCCCCTAGCGCCAAAGTCAAAAGTCTCGGAGTCATCTTCGACTCCTCCATGACAATGGACGCACAAATAGGGTCAGCAGTCAGATGATCTCACCATCTGCTGCGCCTACTACGCAGACTTATTCCTTTCATTCCTAAGAAAGAAGACATAGCAGTCGTGGTGGGAACAATTGTGAACTCCAGACTGGACTATGCAAATGCCCTCTATCTTGGACTCCCAAAGTACCAAATCGCCCGTCTGCAAGTCATACAAAATATGGCCGCCAGACTTGCGGCTGGGAAAAAACCATGGGAATCAATCTCACCTTCGCTGAGAACCCTTCATTGGTTGCCAGTAAAAGACAGAATTGCGTTTAAAGCTCTCTGTCTGATGCATAAGTGTATTCATGGGAAGCCCCCCCCCCCCCCCCCCCCCAATATCTATGCGAGAAAATAAAAGCTCACAGCCCCAATCGCGTTCTGCGATCCACTAACCAAAATCTGCTCCAGATACCCAAGGCCAGATACAAATCCAAAGGAGAACGAAGATTTGCGGTCCAAGGTCCCAGACTATGGAACGCTTTACCAACCAGCATTCGGTTGGAGGAGAATCACTTGGCCTTTAGAAGAAAAATCAAAACTCATCTCTTTTGATGACAAAGGAGAAAGGAACAACGAGCGCCTAGAGGCAATTTAGTTTGCATGTGCTGCGCTATATAAGTTCTTCACTCACTCACTCACAGCCTAATCCCCCTATCACAGACTGACCTGACCCATCACAGACCCCCCCCATCACAAACTGGTCCTGACCCGTCACAGACGCCCTATCACAGACCCCCTATCACAGACTGACCTGACCCATCACAGACTGACCTACCAAATCACAGACCCCCTATCACAGACTGACCTGACCCATCACAGACTGCCCCCCCATCACAAACTGGTCCTGACCCATAACAGACCCCCTACCACAGACTGACACCCCCCATCACAAACCCCCCATCACAGACTGACCCTCCCCCCCCAAATCAAAGACTGACCCCCCATCACAAACTGGTCCTGACACATCAGACTCCCCATCACAGACCCCCATATCACAGACTGACCCCCCAAATCACAGACCCCCCTATCACAGACTGACCCCCCAAATCACAGACTGACCCACACAAATCACAGACCCCCCATCACAGTCTGACCCACAAAATCACAGACTCACTGCCCTCCCATATTGTGCATATTAGATCACGTTATACTGCTACATAGCCTATTTTAGGCACATTTAGTTATAAACCTCACTCACGCACCCTACTGTACTCGACACACATTTCTCTTTTTTCCATTGTTCTATTGTTTGAGCACATATGGGTTTTTAAGCGTTTTTAGGTAGCGCCACCACCCCACTTCTACTACTATAAAATCACAGACTGACCCCCCAAATCACAGACCCCCCATCAAAAACTGTTCCTGACCCATAACAGACCCCCTATAACAGATTGACCCCCAAATCACAGACCCCCCTATCACAGACTGACCCCCCAAATCACAAACTGGTCCTGACCCATCACAGACTGACCCCCCAAATCACAGACCCCCATCTCAGACTGACCCCCCAAATCACAGACTGACCCCCAAAATCACAAACCGACCCCCCAAAATCACAGACCTACCCTCCAAAATCACAGACCCTTCATCACAGACTGACACCCCATCACAAACTGGTCCTGACCCATAACAGACCCCCCTATAACAGACTGACCCCCCTAAATCACAAACTGGTCCTGACCCATCGCAGACCCACCATCACAAACTGGTCCTGACACATCAGACTGTCCTGTCCTCCCCACCCCACAGAAACCCACCATAATCACACAGGAATTGAAGCATGGTCGCTCTGGACAATGGGTGGGACTTTTCCCATTAAAAGTGAGTGATTTATTGCTGGGACCGCCCCCGCTGCCTAGCAACCAATCACCCACTTTTTAACATAAAAAGTCCCGCCCTTTGTTCAGAGCAGTCGCGCTTCATGTCCTGTGTGATTAAGACAGGCAGTGTGGGGAGGGGGGAGTGCAGCGATGCTAGAGAAGGCACGACCTGCCGCGCCTGGTGCGCTGTGTATATAGCGGCATCCAGGCAGGCCGGCGAGCGACCCGGTGACAGAGGACACACAGGAAACTATTTGGTGGGGTTGCGGTCTGGATAGAATGGCCACTGGGGCCGGAACCGGACTGCGGTCCGCCATTTAGTGACGCCCGCTCTATGAGCACAACACATTATTAATCTGTCTCATCACAGGTTGTTTTTCACGTATTAGCGCAGTTATTTTTTCACAATTTCTCTAATTGCTGCCAGTGTGCCCCATCAAATGCTGCCAGTGTGCCCCATCAATTGCTGGCAGTGTGCCCATCAATTGCTGGCAGTGTGCCCATCAATTGCTGGCAGTGTGCCCATCAATTGCTGGCAGTGTGCCCATCAATTGCCACCAGTGTGCCCATCAATTGCTACCATTGTGCCTCATTAATTGCCGCCAGTGTGCCCCATCCATTTCCGCTAGTGTGCTCATCAATTGCCACCAGTGTACCCCATCAATTGCTGCCAATGTGCCCATCAATTGCCGCTAGTGTGCCCATCAATTGCTGCCAGTGTGCCTCATCAATTGCTGCCAGTTTGCCCCATTCATTGCCACCAGTGTGCCCATCAATTGCTGCCAGTGTGCCCCATCAATTGCCTCCAGTGTGCCCCATCCATTGCCGCCATCAATTACCACTATTGTACCCCATCAAATGCTGCCAGTGTGCCCCTCGTCCGGTACTTCCCTGTCTGGGCGTTGTCCTCCACACTCCGAGTCCTCCATGTCTTCTCCCATCCTCTTCCTGTCATCTCTGCTATGATTAGATACATGATAGGCGTCCAATCACAGCGCCTGTCGCTTCAGCCAATCCGGTGACAGGGTAACCAGACCCAAGCACCTGATTGGCTGAGAGGCGGGTTAGTGTTAGAGAAGCGATTTATTCGCTTCCCTAACACAACACTGTGTAAACAGAGAACGCACAGCATTGCGCCCACTGTTTTCCAATTTTGAAGCCTATTAGAGCTGACGGCTCTAAAGAAAAAAAAAATGCTGTTGTAATTCATGCAATGCATGAATTTATCTATTGGTGATAGAGTGGTGCAGGAAAGAGGGGGTGGTGCTCCTGTGCCATCTATGGACGCACCGCCATTGGCACCCCTGCTTTAAAGCATAGGTTGTGATTTCAAGTACTGAGTATCCTTTTATTCAATGGAATCATCAATAGAGTCATTGGAGTGTGGTAACATTTGTCTAAAATGGTGTTACTAAAAACAGTCCCTCTTACCCATCTCAAGCTGTGGGTGTGATATCCTGCATTAATTATTTTAGGTTCCCGCATTCTTTTCATCTTCGATCTTACATGAAACTAGAATGAGTCATGCAGCAAATCTCATATTAAAGAACATTCACAGCTCAGCCAGGGAATATTATCATACGGTCATCGGTGAAATGTCTACGTCCATAACTTACACTGGTGAGCAAGGAAATGGAAACTGAGAAACATCGGTGGAAAGCAATGGTTTCTGTTTGTGGGCTTAAAACATACTAGGACTGCATCACTGACTATGGTGTACAAGGACTAAGTAAAGGGTAGCTGGGTATGCACGGTCAAACTTTCCACTTGATACACACAGACAGACTTATATGCAGTCTGCTATTTATTTTTAGAAAGCAACACCTAAATGTCTGCTATGGTTATTCACAGTTAGTTAATTTACACTATATTGTCAAAAGTATTGGGACGCCTGCCTTTTTCAAGCATAAACTTTAATGGCATTGCAGTCTTATGCCGCGTAACACACGATCACTTTATGTGATGAAAAAAAAACGACGTTTTCTGTGAAGTAAAAAACTACGTTTTTGAAACTTAAATTTTCAAAGACGATGTTACCTACACACCATCGTTTTTTTCACAATGCTCTAGCAAAGCGAGGTTACGTTCATCTTTTCCATTGAAGCTCGCTTCATAACTAGCTTCTGGGCATGCGCGGGTTGAAAAACGTCGCTTTAACCACTTAAGACCCGGACCAATATGCTGCCAAATGACCCAAGGGGTTTTTGCGATTCGGCACTGCGTCGCTTTAACAGACAATTGCGCGGTCGTGCGACGTGGCTCCCAAACAAAATTTGCGTCCTTTTCTTCCCACAAATAGAGCTTTCTTTTGGTGGTATTTGATCGACTCTGCGATTTTTATTTTTTGCGCTATATACAAAAATAGAGCGACATTTTTGAAAAAAAAACAATATTTTTTACTTTTTGCTATAAGAAAAATCAATAAACTAAATTTTAGTCATAAATTTAGGCCAAAATGTATCCAGCCACATGTCTTTAGTAAAAAAAAAATCGCAATAAAAAAAAAATTAGCTACCTAGCGGGAACAGCGACACTAATACAGCAATCAGAAAAATGATCGCTTAGTGACACTGGCAATAGGGAGTGAAAGGGTTAACTAGGGCGGTGATCAAGGGGTTAAAACTTTATTAGGGGGGGTACGGGGGCTACCCAGGACCTAACACTAACTGACTGTCACACTGCCTGTCACACTGACACTAAATACAGTATTGACACTGTGACAGGGGGGGGGCGATCGGGGGGGTTAAATGTGACTATGTGTAGTGTGTGTCAGTGTAGTGTTAGTGCAGACTTACTTGTGTTGTGATCTCTCCTCAGCGGTGGTTGAAAAAAAGGGAGAGATCACATCGCTTCCTCCTTGCTGTGTTTACACAGGAGGAGGAAGTGACAGGGCGGGGGGGCGCGCGCATTGGCTGGGAGCGATCCGGAGGGGGCGGACAAAAACGAACTGCCGCATGTACGGGGGGGAGTCCGATCGGACCCCCGAACCCCCCCAAGGCACCAACGTATATATACGTTGATGTGCCTGTCGGTGCCATTCTGCCAACGTAAATGTACATGCGGCGGTCCTTAAGTGGTTAAACTACGTTTTTTGCTACACACGGTGATTTTTTGTGAAACAAAAAACGACGTTTTGAAAAACGACACAACAAATTGAAGCATGCTTCAATTTTTTTTTTGTCGTTTTTCACAAGACATAAAACAACGTTTTCCCCCACACACGGTCATTTAAATTGACGTTTTTAAAAACGTCGTTTTTTTTCATCACATAAAGTGATCGTGTGTACGCGGCATTAGTCTGTAGGGTTCAATATTGTCTGTAGGCACGACCATCGGTTAAAAATCCACACATTCTCAGAATCAAGTCGACGCATGCTTGGATGCATTGAACTTCATTTTATTCAGCATGTCGTTGTGTTTTACGTCACCGCGTTCTGACACGATCGTTTTTTTAACTGATGGTGTGTAGGCACGACCGACCATCAGTCAGCTTCGTCGGATAACTGATGGAAAAATCAGTTTTCGTCAGACTAACCTATTGTGTGTATAGGGCATAAGAGTGTGTCTATGGCAGGGGTGCCCAACCTTTTGAAGAGCAAGAGCCACTTAAGCGACTTAGTAACCAGTCACGGGCCACAATGAGCAGAGTGGGCAGATGACAGGTCCGTGTCCACTTTTTGTATACTGTATACAGAGTGGACACAGACACAGCCCACTCTACTGTATGGGCCCTCTGATCAGATGGAAGGGGACGGATCCACTTCTGTTTTTTAAGCCGATTGGATTGTAGGAAGGCGGGTGTAAGCGAACACAAGTCTGTTTACATCTGCTGCTCCATAGAGGTGAATGGAGGGTCTGATTGGGTCAGACCGATCGTGTGAAAGGGGCCCAAAGCTGCTTTTACACCGATTGTCTTGCGTTTACCCACGCCGCAGCTTTCCGGATTTCCTGTGGGTTAGCTGCACTTTGCCATAGAATTCTATTATATCCTGCAGGTGTGGTGCACTTTCTTAAAGTGCCCCAACCCGCAGGTAAAACCAGAAGTCTATGGCTCAGTGCAAGTTAACCGCAGGTGCACCTGCGGGTCAGTCTGAAAGAAGCCCAGTAACCACTGCAGAACAGGTATGCCCATATATACACTGTGTGTCCCAGGCAGAGCACATTTAGTATCACTTCGCCTATTACAGGAGTTGGCGCTATACAGGAAGTATTGGCTTATGCGGCTGTGCTCTGCAGCCGCTTGCTTCCTCTACCGTCGGCTTCATTCACAACACTGATGCCCTGGGATGGCAGGTCGGCAACCTGGAATCTGGGCTTGCCAACCTGCTATCCCAGGGCAGGAGGTCGTGGGCCACATCAGAGGGCTCCACGGGCCACATGTGGCCCCCGGGCCACTGGTTAGGCAGCCCTGGTCTATGGAAATGTTTGACCATTCTTCCTGAAGCACATTTGTGAGGTCAGACACTGATGTTGGAGGAGCAAAGAAACCCATTGCTCTGTTTCAAATGCTGCTTTATGCATTGACATACCTCCTTAGACCCAATCTGTACGGACAGTGTGGTCACCTGCTGACTTGGCACCTTTAACACTTCAATAAGGCTCATTCACACCTCAAAGCTCCAAAACATTCAGGGAGGAAAAAATCAATTACTCTCTATTGAAATGGTTCACATCTCCACTCCAAGTCGCCTGAAGGCATATGCCTGAAGCTGAAAACATTTTGTAGCTCATTTCAAGCTGATTGATGTGTTTTTAAAGCATTTTCTTCTCCATGGAGATTCACTGAAACGCGCAATTTGAGCATTTTGACACATGTTTTCCTGCTTAAATGCAATAATTTTTTTTTTTAATAATAAGTAATTAAGTAAATATTAACCACTGTAACCGTCTTTCAGCTATAGCTGGGAGGGAGTCAATAGACGTCCTTCTGTAATCACGTTGCTTGCGTACCCCCTGCGGTGAGCAGGCAGCGCTCTCTGTGAACGTCAAGTCTTTTGGACTCAGCTGATCACAGAACAGGGTGAAGGGCCAATCACATCACGGGCCTTTACAACGTGATAAGCTGTCAGCCAATGATAGCTGATCGCGGAAGTAAACAGATGCCGGATATCAGCTGTTTTTCTCCTCATGCTGACAGCTTGAGGAGAAAGGAAGAAAGACAGAAACCAACTTCTGTTACAGGGACAATCGTCCCACACAGTGCCTATAAGTGCTGATAATCAGTGCAAACCTGTGTCCTCTATCAGTGCTAATGCTGCCAATCAGTGCCCACCAGTGCCACCTATCAGTGTCACCTATCGTGCTGCCTATCAGTGCCCATCAGTGCCACCTATCAGTGCCCATTAGTGCTGCTTGTCAGTGCTGCCTATCATTGCCACCTCCTTTAGTGCCACCTGTCAAAGCCCATTACTGCCGCCTATCAGTGCCCTTCAGTGCTACCTATCAGTGTCCATCAGTGCGACCTATCAGTGCAGCCTCATCAATGCCCACCAGTGCCGCCTCATCAGTGCCACCTATCAGTGCCTATTAGTACCCATCAGTGCAGCCTCATCAGCACACATCAATGAAGGAGAAAAATTATCTGTTTACAAAATTATTTAACAAGCTATGAATTTTTTTTTTTTTTTTTTAAATTCCGTCTTTTTTTTATTTCTTTAGCAAAAAATAAAAAAACCCAATGGTGATTAAATACCACCAAAAGAAAGTTCTATTTGTATAAAAAAAAAATTATAAAAATGTTGTTTGGGTACAGTGTTGCAATGCATGACTGCGCAATTGTCATTCAAAATGCGACAGCACTAAAAACTGGCCTGGGCAGGAATGGGGTATAAGTGCACAGTAAGCAAGTGTTTAATAAAATAAATAATACTAATAATCATAAATAAATAAACATATACAGTAAATAAAATAATAAAGGAGGGGTACAGCAAGCACAAATATATTCTTAGTAAAACTTCTCAGGATGTATTCCAGAAAAGATTAGAAAAGCTTAACACAAATAAGTCACCTGGACCAGATTGCTTACACGTTATAGCCAGACCGCTATTCCTAATCTGTATGCACAGCATACTGACAGGATTGGTACCTGCTTATTGGTGAAAAGCCCATATGGTACCAATTTAAAAAAAGGACAGAGATATATTCCAGGAAACTACAGGCCTGTCAGTCTAACACTGATAGTATGTAAACTATTGGAGGGGATGATAAAGGACCATATCCAAGAATTTGCTGATGAAAGCAGTATCTACGAGGAAGTGAGCTGCCATCTAAAAAAAGGCAGGCTGGTAGATGTGGTGTATCTGGATTTAAAAAAAGCATTTGATACATTCCCCTACAAACGCTTAAACTACAAATTGAAGTCTGTAGATATAGGGTTTGTTCTTGGATAGAAAACTGGCTACAGGGGTTGCATCAAAAGGCTGGCGATAAATAATGTGTACTCAGACTGGTCTGAGACTATGCAGTCTCAGAGTGTAAGAGGACACGGGGCCACACGATGAGACTGGAAGAGAATCGGTTTAACCTTAAACTTGCGTAGGGGGTATTTCACTGTCAGGGCGATAAGGATGTGGAACTCTCTTCCACAATCGGTGGTATCAGCAAGAAATATTGATAGTTTTAAAAGACTCTTGGACAAGCATCTTAGTGAGCACAATATACAGGGATATGGGAAATGATTATCGACATGAATACACACACACCCACACAGGTTGAACTGGCCGGACTAGTGTCTTTATTCAACCTTACCAACTATTAAACTATGAAGTAAAAAACATATGAATTAATTAATTAACCCTTATTCAAATACGTAAATAAATAAATATATATATATCCCATAACCCTAACCCTAGACCTAAACTGTAATCTTAACCCCTGACCCGAACAAAAAACAAAAATGAATAAAAAATACATTTAATATTATCTATTATTATTTATTGTTTATACATAAATAAAAATAATAAATTAACCCCTAACTCTAACCCATAACCTTAACCCTACTGAAACCATAAACTCAACCCCTAATCCAAACAAAAAAATAAAAGCAAAATATAAAATATAAAATATAAAAGAGATCGGGAATCGGTGTACTAGCCTCATCTGCATATGCAAATGAAAAAACAACGTAAAGGCCACCTAGTGGCTGGAGTTGTCATTACAACTACGATCCGCAAGTGTAATGGTATTACACTTGTCGGATGTTGAAGCGTATCTATGCCAAAGTGATGCTAAGAATCACTCGCATAGATACGAGGCAAAAAAAACGGCGATACGACGGGGTATCTGAGATACTCCGTCGTAGCGCCGCTGAGAATCTGGCCCAGTGACTATAACATGTCAGGTGATGTAAGCCAAAACTACAAACAAAGACATTTGCTCAAGTCCAAAGCCTTTCTGGAACTTTTAAGAAGTTGCTGTCATCACTAGAAAAAATTAATAAAAATTCCATAAATATATCCCATAATTTGTAGACGCTATAACTTTTGTGCAAACCATTTAATATTCACGTGTTGGGATTTTTTTTTTACCAAAGACATGTAGCAGAATATATATTGGCCTTTAAGGCATTTGTCCCTAAAGATTGATGATATTTGATTTTTGTTTTCATTTTTTTTGCATAGGTTTTATAGCAAAAAGTTAAAAAAATATTTTGTTTGTTTATTTTTTTGCAAAAAAAACACACAGAGGTGAGCAAATACTACCAAAATAAAGTTCTATTTGTGGGGAAAAAAGGACATAAATTGTATTTGGGAACAGCGTCGCACGACCGTGCGATTGCCCAGTAAAATAATGCAGTGCCGTATCGCAAAAAATGGCCTGGTCATGGGGGGTAAATCTTCTAGAGAGCAAGTGGTTAAGACTAGTTAGGTGTTAGCTTCTTCTACGTCTTCTGCGCAGGGGGGTCCCGGTCTTCACTGACGTCTGGTTCTCTTGCGCCAGGGCCCCCTCTCTTCTTTCGCTATTTTACGAGGGGGGGCCCGGGCTTCGACGTCTTCTGCCGGGGGGGTCCCGTCTTCAACGACATCTGGTTCTCTTCCACTGGGGGGGTCCCGGTATTCACCGCCGCCTGGTACGAGCAGGGGGGGCCCGGGCTTCTGTCGCCTTCTGCCTTCTTCTTCTCTTCTCTTTCGATGTTGACACGTCGTTTCCTTCCGCTGTAATGCCACGTGCGCGGCTCGCACCGATTTATATAGGCCTCTTATGACGTCACAGTCCCATCATGCTCCAGGTGGTGACAGTTTAAGGGGTGTGGTCAGCAGGTGATATCCGCCCCCTTATGTCGTCACCACCCGGAGCATGATGGGACTGTGACATCATAAGAGGCCTATAAAAATCGGTGCAAGCCGCGCACACGGCATTACAGCGGGAGGACGTGTCAACATCGAAAGAGAAGAGAGGAAGAAGGCAGAAAAAAGAGCTAAAGAAGAAAGGGGGGCCCCGGAGGAAGAGAACCAGACAGCGGTGAAGACCAGGACCCCCCCCTCCCCTGGCAAAAGACGTTGAAGAAGCCCGGGGGCTGCTTGTAAAAGAGCTTAAAAGAAGAAAGCGGTGCCCCCGGCAAAACGCCCCTGGAGCTGACTAATAAATTACTTTAAAAACACTGTGTAGTGTATACTCATTCACCTAGGGTGGGGGGCCGGGATCTGGGAGCCCCCTTATTAACCACTTAAGCCCCGGACCAATATGCTGCTAAATGCCCAAAGGTGTTTTTACAATTTGGCACTGCGCTGCTTTAACTGGTAATTGCGCGGTCATGCAATGTTGTACCGAAACTAAATTCACGTCCTTTTCTTCCCACAAATAGAGCTTTTTTTTTATGGTATTTGATTGCCTCTGTGATTTTTATTTTTTGTTGTAGCAAAAAATGAATAAACTAAATTTTAGTCAAACATTTAGGCCAAAATGTATTCAGCCACATGTCTTTAGTAAAAAAAAAATCACAATAAGCGTATATTTATTGGTTTTCGCAAAAGTTATAGCGTCTACAAACTAGGGTACATTTTCTGGAATTTACACAGCTTTTTTTTATGACTGCCTATGGCCACGTATACACGATCAGACCGGTCCAATGAAACTGGTCTGAAGACCAGTTTCATCAGACCAAATTGATTGTGTGTACGGCCCATCGGACCGTTGTCCGTCGGAACAAAGTTTTAAAACTTGCTTTAAAATCTGTCCGATGGACACCTGTCCGTCGGACCAAAACGATGGTTAGTACACAAAAGCATTGGACCAAAAACCTGCGCATGCTCAGAATTAAGTTGACGCATGCTTGGAAGCATTAACCTTCGTTTTTTCAGCACGTCGTTGTGTTCTACGTCACCGCGTTCTGACCCGATGGGATTTTGGACTGATGGTGTGTACGCACATCAGACCATCAGACCACTTCAGCGTGGTCCGATGAAAACTGTCCATCGGACCAGTCTCATCGGACCGGTCTGATCGTGTGTACGTGGCCTATTTCATTTCTTGAGGTGCTAAAATGGCAGTGCAGTACAAAACCCCCCAAATGACCCCATTTTGGAAAGTAGACAGCCCAAGGAAACTGCTGAGAGGCATGTTGAGTCCATTAAATAATGACAACATTTTTTTTTTTTACTAAAAGTTGTCACTAAATGATATATTGCTCACACATGCCATGGTTATATGTGGAATTGCACCCCAAAATACATTCTGCTGCTTCTTATGAGTACAGGGATACCACATGTTTGGGACTTTTTGGGCCCCAAAAACCAAGCACTGCCTTCAGCATTTCTAAGGGCGCAAATTTTTGATTTCACTCCTCACTACCTACTGCAGGGGTGGCCAACCAGTGGCCCGGGGGCCACATGTGGCCCACGGAGTCCTCTGATGTGGCCCGTGACCTCCAGGTTGCCGACCCACCATACCACAGCATCAGTGTTGTGAATGAAGCTGGTGGTAGAGGAAGAAAGTGTCTGCGGAGCAGAGCCCCATAAGCCAATGCTTCCTCTACAGCGCCGGCTTTTGCCACAGGCACAGTCTATGGTAAAGTTCAGCTATCCAGCAGGATAGACACAGGTGCAATACGCTGCACCCGCAGTGTGAGTAAAACGCAGCACATCAGAGTGAAAGCAGTCTTAGGCCCTTTTCACATGATCAGCCTGACCAAACTGGACCCTAAATTCACCTTTACAGAGCGACAGATGTAAACAGACTTTTGTCCCTTTATGCCCGCCTACCTCCAATCTGATCCGCTAAAGAAAAAAAAACAGAAGTGAATTCGTCCCCTTCCATTTGGGCGGATCGGATCGGAGGGCCTATAGAGTAGCCGTGACCTGTCACCTGCCCGCTCCACTCATTGTGGCCCACGACTGGTTACCAAGTTGCTTAAGTGGCCCTCGCTCTTGAAAAAGTTGGGCACCCCTGACCTACTGTATCACAGTTTTGAAGGCCATAAAATGCCAAAATAGTACAAAACCCCCCCCCAAATGACCCAATTTTGGAAAGTAGACACCCAAAGCTATTTGCTGAGAGGCATGTCGAGTCCATGGAATATTTTATATTTTGACACAAGTTGCGGGAATATGACAAACTGATTTATTTTGCACAAAGTTGTCACTAAATGATATATTGCTCACACATAACAACCCCCCCATATGCGGAATTGCACCCCAAAATACATTCTGCTGCTTCTCCTGAGTACGGGGATAACACATGTGTGGGACTTTTTGGGAGCCTAGTCGCGTATGGGACCCCGAAAACCAAGCACTGCCTTCAAGATTTCTAAGGGCATACATTTTTTATTTCACTCCTCACTACTTATCACAGTTTTGAAGGCCATAAAATGCCAAAATAGCATAAAACCCCCCCAAATGACCCCATTTTGGAAAGTAGACACCCCAAGCTATTTGCTGAGAGGCATAGTGAGTATTTTACAGCTCTCATTTGTTTTTGGAAATGAAGAAAGAAAATACATTATTTTTTTTATTTTTTTAGTTTTCAAAACTTTGTGACAAAAAGCGAGATCTGCAAAATACTCACCATACCTCTCAGCAAATAGCTTGGGGTGTCTACTTTTCAAAATGGGGTCATTTGGGGGGGGGGTTGTGCCATCTGGGCATTCCATGGCCTCTGAAACTGTGATAGGTGGTGAGGAGTGAAATCAAAAATTGACACCCTTAGAAAGCCTGAAGGCGGTAATTGGTTTTTGGGGTCCCGTACGCGGCTAGGCCCCCAAAAAGTCTCACACATGTGGTATCCCCATACTCGGGAGAAGCAGCAGAATGTATTTTGGGGTGTAATTCCACATATGCCCATGGCATGTTTGAGCAATATCTCATTTAGTGACAACTTTGCGCAAAAAAAAAAATAATTCCCCCAACTTGTGTCAAAATATAAAATATTCCATGGACTCGACATGCCTCTCAGCAAATAGCCTGGGGTGTCTACTTTCCAAAATGGGGTAATTTGGGGGGGGTTTGAATTGTCCTGGCATTTTATGCACAACATTTAGAAGCTTATGTCGCACATCACCCACTCTTCTAACCACTTGAAGACAAAGCCCTTTTTGACACTGTTTTTTTACATAAAAACATTGCAAAAAAAATTAAGTTGAACCCCCAAACATTATATATTGTTTTAAAGCAAAGGCCTTACAGATTAAAATGGTGGGTGTTGCATTTTTTTTTCCACACAGTATTTGCGCAGCGATTTTTCAAACGCATTTTTTGGGGAATTTTTTTATTTTTTTTATTTTAAAGCACTAAAACACACTATATTGCCCACATTATTAGTGAAATAAAAAAGATGATCTTAGGCCCAGTACATGGGTACCAAACACGACATACTTTAAAATTGTGCACAAGTGCGCAGAGGCGACAAACTACATACATTTTTAAAAGCCTTTACAGGTTAGTTACCACATTAGATTTAGAGAGGAGGTCTACTGCTAAAATTACAGCCCTTCGCGGTGATACCTCACATGCATGGTATAATTGCTGTTTACATATGACTCCAGACCGTTCGCCTTTGCGCAAGAGCAGGGGGGGACAGGGGTGCTTTTTTTATATATATATATATATATATATATATATATATATATATATATATATTTATTTATTTAGCTTTTTTTATTTTATTTGTAAACTGTTCCTTCCATTTTATTTATTTTTTACCATTTTCATTGTTATCTCAGGGAATGTAAATATCCCTTATGATAGCAATAGTTAGTGACAGGTACTCTTTTTAAAAAAGAAATGGGGTCTATTAGATCCTAGATCTTTCCTCTGCCCTCAAAGCATCTGACCACACCAAGATCGGTGTGATAAAATGCTTTCCCAATTTCCCAATGGCACTGTTTATATTCGGGGGGGGTGAATCCCCTCCCACTGAATGTAAAAGCAGTCTAGAGGCTAATTAGCCACTAGGACTGCTTTAGATGAAAGCTGACCGCTGGCTGAAAAGAATGATACCAAGATGATACCTAAACCCTCAGGCATCATTCTGGTATAACCATTCAAAGTCCAGCAACATACCAGTAAGTTGATGGTTCTTGTTGGACATGTATTGTAATCTTTTTTTTCATGCAGCCTGTTGGCTGAATGAAAAAAAGATTGATCGGTGGGTATGCCCACCATTAGAATACCTCCCTTCATCCACCCACTTCTAATCATGGGCATACATGCACCATTTATATATGCCGAAGCATGGGGGCATCTTCCCGCCAAAAAATTATGCCGCGTACACATTGTCGGACTTTTCCACGGACAAGCCTCTGTTGGAATTTCGACCGTATGTACGTGGCATAAAAAGTTATGCCGCGTACACATGGTCAGACTTTTCCACGGGAAAGCCTCTGTAGGAATGTCAACCGTATGTACGCGGCATTTGGAGCAAAATCGCTTCTCCGCCCCTAATGCCCCCATGCTTCGGCCTATATGCTCCTACAGCGTTGGAGTCGCGGCTTTATATATCGTGGGAGCAAACGCTGTTGCTGTCAAGATAAATAAGTCCGCGCTGCAACTGAATGGCATACCTGAAAACAGTAAAGTAAATTACATACTTGAAAAGCAAGCATGAAAAACCTAATAACAATAAAACTTTGCAGAATAGAATACAGTAATAAAAAGAACAGAACAATAGAGAGAGAATAGAGAGAGAGAGAACAATAAAACAATTTTTTTTTTTTTTTTTTTTAGAAAACGCTTCCAAAAAAAACTGTTAGCGATCGCAGGGATCAGGCTTGTCTCTGCGAACGCTGCAGTTATGCGTGTTTTGTAAGTGACAGTGATCGATCGATACTGCACTTGGGTGGGTTGGGCTGGGCTGGGCGGAGGGGCAACACTAACAATGCGTTTTTGGGTACCCTAAACTGCTGGGTACGCTAGTATACATCTGATCAGATCAGGTATCAATCCGTTCAGATACTTTACCACTAAGGGGGATGTATGGTTTGCGCGTGGGTGTAAGCATTACTGGCACTAACCTAACGCTGCCTGGGGCGACGCAGACCCTAACTGACGCTAAAATGTAATTGAGTTTGGTGGTCTCAGCCCGGCTCCTGGTGGGTGTGCTATGCGAAGTAAGCCTGCGCTTAGTACGCCCACCCCCTCCCACAAATCCACCACACTTACACGCACTCGAAATTGGGTTAACATGCACGCACTTTGGCCACGCGGTCTCTAAAAAAAGAGAGGCGAAGGACTAACAGGGCTGGCTGAGCGGGCTAGGTCCTCTCACTCCCTCATAGGGGAGTCCCCCTGCCCCGTTGGGCTTCAAAACGGAGCAGGTAGGGCGGGCTATGTGGGAGGACCCCCTCACACCTGCCATTGCCACTCCCAACTCCTGCAGTCCGGCTCCTCTCTCGAGTACACTCACAAAACTCACAAAATACACTTTAACCACTTGCCCACAGAGCCTGTTTTTCAGATTCAGTGTTTACGAGACTAAAACAGTTTTTTTTGCTAGAAAATTACCTAAACCCCCCAAACATTATATATTTTTTTTCTAACACCCTAGAGAATAAAATGGCAGTCATTGCAATACTTTTTGTCAAACCGTATTTGCGCAGCGGTCTTAGGCCTCGTACACACGATCAAATCTGTCTGCTGGAAACGGTCTGCTAGACTGTTTCAGCAGACAGATTCGATCGTGTGTACGGGCAAACAGACGGATTTGGCCACCCGACAGATTTCAAAGCATGCTTTGAAATCTGTCGGCTGGGAACCCGTCTGCCCGACATGTCTGCTGGTTAGTACGCTAACCAGCAGACATGTCTTCTCGCACACGCGCCGAATGGTTTCGACACATGCGCGGAAGTGTTTTACTTCCTGGTGCGGTGACGTGGCGGCGTCAACGTCACCGCCACGTCAGCGCGCTGTCTGCTGGCGGGGATTTTGGTTTTCTGTGTACACGCGAGCAAACCAAAATGCCAGCAGACAGATCTGTTTAAATCGGTCGGTCCGACCGATTTGAACAGACACATTTGATAGTGTGTACAAGGCCTTACAAGCGCACTTTTTTTGGAAAAAAATCACTTTTTTGAATAAGTAAATTAGACAACAATAAATTTGGCCCAATTTTTTAATATATTGTGAAAGATAATGTTACGCCGAGTAAAATGATACCCAACATGTCACGCTTAAAAATTGCGCCCGCTCGTGGCATGGCGTCAAACTTTTACCCTTAAAAATCTCGATAGGCGACGTTTAAAAAATTCTACAGGTTGCATTTTTTGAGATACAGAGGAGGTCTAGGGCTAGAATTATTGCTCTCGCTCTAACGATCGCGGCGATACCTCACTTGTGTGGTTTGAACACTGTTTTCATATGCGGGCGCTACTCGCGTATGCGTTCGCTTCTGTGTGCGAGCTCGTCGGGATGGGGCGTTTTAAAAAATTTTTTTTGTTTTCTTATTTATTTTAAATTAGTTTATAATTTTATACACCGAAATAAATAAAAATAAAAAAATGATCACTTTTATTCCTATTACAAGGAATGTGAACATCCCTTGTAATAGAAAAAAGCATGACAGGTCCTCTTAAATATGAGATCTGGGGTCAAAAAGACCTCAGATCTCATATTTAGGCTTAAATGCAAAAAAAAAATGTAAAATGTAATTTTTTCAAATAACATAAAAAAAAATGTCTCTTTAAGACGCTGGGCGGGACTGACGTTTTGACGTCACTTCCGCCCAGCAGAGCTCTGGGGACGGGTGGGGGCGATTTTTCCCTCACTCGTATCCCCGCTGAGGAGCCGAACAGACCCGATCGCCTCCGCCGCTACCGACGGCAACGGTAAGCGGCGGAGGGCACGGGAGAACGGTGGGAGGGGGGGGCCCTCTCCCGCCACCGATTACGGCGATCTTATCATTAACAGAACCGCCCACAGAAGAGATGGATATCTCGGTTGTGGCAGCAGCTGCTGCCGTTACCGAGATATCCATCTATAAAAACATGAAGTCTTTTTACTATGAGGCCGTGGGCAAGTGGTTAAAGAGAAAAAAAAGAAAAAAAATTTAATTGATATCACCCGCCGGGCGATCAGGGGGTTAAACCTTTATTGGGTTATATACGGCGGGTGCCCTGATGCTATAAACAGCAAACTTACTAACCAGCGTCAACCGTAACACTTATACGGTGATCACTGGTAAGAGGGTTAACTAGGGGGCAATCAGGGGGTTAAAAACGTTATTTAAAAAATGTATGGTGGTACCTAACGCTATAAAAACCTGGCGGGCAAACCTCAAAAAATAACTAGCTACCTAGCGGCACCAGTGACACTAATACAGCGATCAGAAAAACGATCGCTTAGTGGCGCTGGCAATAGAGGGTGAAAGGGTTAACTCTAGGGGCAATCAGGGGTTAAAAACTTTATTTAAAAAAATGTATGGTGGTACCTAACGCTATAAAAACCTGGCGGGCGAACCTCAAAAAATAACGAGCTACCTAGTGGCACCAGCGACACTAATACAGCAAACAGAAAAATGATCGCTTAGTGACGCTAGCATTAGGGGGTGAACGGGTTAACTCTAGGGGCAATCAAGGGTTAAAAACTGTATTTAAAAAATGTATTGGGGTACCTAACGCTATAAAAACCTGGCGGGCGAACCTCAAAAAATAACTAGCTACATAGCGGCACCAGCGACACTAATACAGCGATCAGAAAAGCGATCGCTTAGTGACGCTGGCAATAGGGGGTGAAAGGGTTAACTAGGGCGGTGATCAAGGGGTTAAACCTTTATTAGAGGGGGTAGGGGGCTACCCTGGACCTAACACTAACTGCCTGTCACACTGACACTAAATGCAGTGATCAGTAAATAAATGATCACTGCTATTACTGACACTGTCACAGGGGGCTGGGGGGGGGTGATTGGGGGGTGACTGGGGGGGGGGATGTGTGCGCCTATGTGTATGGTGTCAGTGTAGTGTTGTGCAACTTACTGTGTGATGTCTCCTCTCGTTTCGCCGGACGAAAATATCGCCGAGAGGAGAGATGACATCACTTCCTGTTTACATTACACAGGCGGAGGAAGTCACACGGCGGAAGGGGATTGGCTGGGAGCGATCGCAAGGGAGTGGCTAGAAACGAATAGCCGCCCCCTCATCCAGGATCGCTCACACAGCAATACCGACCGCCGTATGTACCGGGGGGGGGGTTCCCGGAGTGCCATTCTGCCGACGTATATTTACATGCGGCGGTCGTTAAGTGGTTAAAGGGGGCTCCCGCATTCCAATAAGCTCCCCACCCACAGACCCCGACAACCAACGGGGCCAGGGTTGTCCAGGCCCTTTCCTTCTCAACATGGGGACAGGGTGCTTTGTGGTGGTATGCTCTTGGAGGGGGAACCCAATGACGTTTTTTTTATTTGAAATTCAACGTGAAGTTCCCCCTCAAGATTCATACCATACACAGTGCTTGGTATTGGCAGGGATCCAAGTCGAATACCTGTTCAATATCGTGCCACAGCTAAACGCAACCGCAGCTAATCACACTGTTCAAATGCAGCTGATCGCTGTGCCAGGAGTCCTAAATTCCAGCAAAACATAAACATGCTTTTAACTGCGGCAAAACAGCCATTCGTGTAAAAGGCGCCTAAGTGTAGCAATATGGTTACATTTAATGAAGGTACAACATTTAGCAAGTCACATGGTTGATGATTAAAAGAGGCACATCTAAGTATGCAGGGATCCGGGGTAAAGCGATCCACATAGACCGTCCTCCACACCACCGGCTCTCACCGATGTCAGTCTACAATTGTGACCGGGAAGACTACCCTGCAGTAGAGCAATCTGAAAGCGAGGTTAGAACTGCTCGTGGAAAGGACGACATCAATGGTGGTGCCGAGGATGGTCTATGTGGACAGTTTTACTCCGGATGTCTGCCTACTTAGATGTGCCTGTTTTAATCATCAACCATGTCTCTAAATGTTGTATATTCATTAAATCTAAACATATTGCTACACTTAGAGGCACCTCTCTTCTCTTGTATACTCAGTTGTGACATGACGCTACTCTTCTATCAAGACAGTGCTTGTATATCAAGTCAAAATGTATAACATTTTTTTGCTTGTCTTGCAAAACGCTCTCAAACCAAGTTACTCTCAAACCAAGGTTTTACTGTTTTACATTTACAAAAATGTGAGGGGTGTACTCACTTTTGTGAGATACTGTATAAACCATATGCTCAGGGTTGTGACAGGTTTACTTGAACCATTTTACTTTATTAACAATAAGAACATTAAAACATAACAGCAGGTTATTTGCTAGCCTTCTAACTAGAGCCGATCCGCCCTATAGGCTCACTATGCAAGCTGCTTAGGGCCCCGCAAAGCTGTTGAGGGCCCCCCAAACTACTAGAGGCCCCGTCTGGTGAGAAGTCATTTTCGGCCCCTCCCCCCGCTTCTCAACTCCCTGGCTGCATGGGAGAAGAGGTAAGAAGTCAGCACCCCGCGCTTCTCAACTTAATGTAATGTGTCATTTCCGACAGCAGAAAGAACACCCCCTCCCCCCGCTTTTCAACTTTAATCTTCAATGTGACATGTCAGCGCCCCCCCCCCCCCCCCCCCCCCGCACGATTCTCAACTTCAATGTGACATGTCATTTTTGGCAGCACCCCCCACCCTGCGCTTCTCAACTTTAATGTGACATGTCATTATGCTTAGTGCCCCAGGGAGGTCAGGATCAGCACTGCTTTTAACCAGTCAGACTACAATAACCCATAGTAATCAAGGAGTTTCCAATTCTTATTTATTGGTCCATGTTTTTTTTCTTCTTTGTGACAACGTGTACGGGGTATTGATGATACCATTTCCGTACCCTACAGAAACTACATAATAAATATTAAGTAAATTGTTGTGACAGTAGCACGCTACGGCAGTCACAGTGTTAAAGCAGAGCTCCACCCTAAAGTGGAACTTCCACTCATCGGATTCCTATCCCCTTCCGGTGCCACAATTGCCACCTTTCGGGGGGGGGGGGGACAGGATACAGGTATCCTTTGCCAATTCTGGGAGGCCGGCCGCCGGGGCTAATAGGAGAGAGGAGCGGGGCCTCGCACATGCGCAGTAGGGTTCCCAGCGTGAAGCCGAAAAGGCTACACTGCTGGGTTTCCTTTTTTTTTAAACTTTGTTTATTCTGTTTCCTGCACATACAGAAGTATATGGAACAAAGGCACAAAATCGGTTACAACTCACAGAGAGATTACCACAGAGACAGCATCATACATTGCAGAAGTCCTGCTGGGTTTCCAGGCCCGTCGGAACCAGACAGGCAAACCAAGCAATTGCCTGGGGCCCCGAACTTTTCAGGGGCCCCAGCAGGGAGGGCCCTTGCCACACCGCTGATTCCTCCTGCAGCAGTCCAGTCGGCCGCGTACCATAACCGCGCAGTACAGGAGAATCAGGTTCCTGTTTCCGGCCGGACTGACAGGAAGTACACACACTGGAACACGGGAACAGCAACCTGATTCTCCTGTACTGCGCGGTTATGGTGCGCGGCCGATCGGACTGCAGGAGGAAGCAGGGGTGCGGCAGGGGCCCTCCCTGCTGGGGCCCCTGTGTGGACACCAACATATGCCGGCGTGCTCTGTGGAGGATAGAGGTAAGCCGACAAACCCAACCACCCCCCCGCTTCTCAACTTGAAAAGTGTTTTTTTTTTTTTGCTTGAGGCCCCCTAATTTCTTCAAACGGCCCTGGGTTTCCTTACCCGACAGCTGATTTAAACTGTGGTGCCGACATCGAGGGACAGCAGGACAGGTAAGTGTGCATTTATTAACCACTTAAGACCCGGACAATTTGGCAGGTTAAGGACCTTGCCCCTTTTTGTGATTTGGCATTGCGTACCTTTAACTGACAATTGCGTGGTCGTGCAACGTAGCTTCCCACAAATAGAGCTTTCTTTTGCTGGTATTTGATCACCTCTGCGGTTTTTATTTTTTGCGCTATAAACAAAAATAGAGCGACTATTTTGAAGAAAAAAAAACAATATTTTTTCCTTTTTGCTATAATAAATATCCCCAAAAAATGATATTGTTTAGGCCGATACGTATTCTTCTACCTATTTAATATCCCACGGCTGGGCCTTAATGAGACACGTACAGGTACGACGTATATTGGCGTGAAGGGGTCCTTAAGTGCTTAACCCCCTTAGCGGTATCCCCGAGCGTGACTCGGGGTGGATTTTCTATGCTAAAATCAGTAATCAGTCACACTCGGGGTAGATGTGCAGAGTTTGCAGCACATGCTGGCTTACCTTTTCCAGGCAGGTTACTGTACTTACCTTGTCCCTGGATCCAGCGATGCATCTGCGCTGTATGAGCGAGTGGCGTCCTTCATTAGATTCACACAGTGCCCGCGCCGTCGATCTCCGTTCCCTGCGACGTTACGACGCACAGGGGCGGAAATTCAAAAAAGTAAACAAACACATTACATACAGTATACTGTAATCTTATAGATTACAGTACTGTATGTAAAAAATACACACCCCCCTAGTGGTCTGCCCAGTGCCCTACATGTACTTTTATATAATAAAAGCATTTTTTTGTGCCTGCAAACTGAAGATTGTCCATAGCAACAAACCAAGTGCCCCTGTATGTCAAAAAATGATTTTAGAGCAGCTAGAAAACAGCGATAATAAATTATAATCACTTGCAGAATTGAGCGATAGCGATTTGTGGGGAAATTCATCATAAAAAAATAAAAGTAATGACAGCGACAATTCTGCAACTGAGCAGATTTCAGTGATTTTGAGTTGATTACATTATTGAATATTTTTTATTATAATTACATTATCATTTGTTGTTATTATTTATAGTTATTTATTATATTATAATTTTATGATTTTGTGTTTCAAACTTTATCATACCCGGGATGTCTACTAGACTCTTGTTTGGACAGATTTAAGGGAGTTATTCCTAAGAATTACAGGCCTACAATATAAAATGCCAAATTTTCATGCAAAATAATTGTACCACTTTTGGTACGTAATTCCAGACAGAATCATACCGCCAGGGAGGTTAAAAGCCAGAAGCAGCAGTATGTGTAGTTGTTGGCTTTTAATTTTTACCTGAGAGCCCAGAACAGTCAAATGGAGGTGTGGTACCAATGACAGGTAGGTTTTGCCCTTTGGTAGAAGTGAGCACTCTCAGTCAGGGTACCTGTGTAACCCTCATTGGATACTCCTTTGATGAAGATATAATGGGAATGTTTGTCCAGACCTGCCTGTGTTTGCGATGAACACCCAGGAGGCTGGAAGATCCCTGTATCATGTTGGGTCATTCATGAAAGGGTAGAAGTTTATGTTATGCCTTTTCATGGATGAATAAAAGTCCAAAAACGCACCTTGGCAGGTGGACTGTGTCACTGAAGATCTTTCATTCGAGGATGATCCTTTACATACTGTGAATATATATAACATAAATTTAAAGTTATTTAATGGATAAAAGTTAAGGGAGAGGTCATAAAATGTTGGTTCCACACCTGTGAGAAAATATAAGAAGTACTAGCAGTGTGTATATAAAAGGATTATTGTTTCCATGGATGAGTAGTTCCTTGTTTCTTTATGTCTTAGTTGTGCAATTTCTATTCAGCAACGATCCCCTTCAGTAAATATTTGATCTGACTTTCAATATGTGAACAAAAATTCTGGCAGATTGTAGAACGGTCAGTGCTGGAGTTCAAAGCACAGTCCTGGTGATCTAGTGATGGGAGTATGGACCAGCAGCAGACTGCTCACCATCTGTCATGCTTGATGCCCCTCTGTAACCACCCATAACCAAATTTATCACTCTTACATAAAGATTATAACCATCATTTCTCATGCAAGTAAGGCCAAAAGTAAGGCATTTGGACCCCTGAACAGTGACCTCTCCAAGACTAGGTTTGGCTGTGAAATGTGACTATTGATCCCATGCTAGGCCACTTCTTTGTTAACCACTTAAGACCCGGACCAAAATGCAGGTAAAGGACCTTGCCCCTTTTTGCGATTCGGCACTGCGTCGTTTTAACTGACAATTGCGCGGTCGTGCGACGTGGCTCCCAAACAAAATTGGCGTCCTTTTTTCCCTACAAATAGAGCTTTCTTTTGGTGGTATTTGATCACCTCTGCGGTTTTTATTTTTGGTAAAAAAAATCGCAATAAGCGTTTATCGGTTGGTTTTCGCAAAATTTATAGCGTTTACAAAATAAGGGATAGTTTTATTGCATTTTTATAAAAAAAATTTTTTTTACTACTAATAGCGGCGATCAGCGATTTTTTTCGTGACTGCGACAATATGGGGGACACTTCGGACAATTTTGACAAATTTTGGGGACAATTTAAATTGCATTGTTTACTGTGGAAATGGCAGTTGCAATTTGGGAGTTAACCACAGGTGGCGCTGTAACTTTTGCTGTGACTGTGTGTGTTTACAACTGTAGGGTGGTGTGGCTGTAGGTGTGACGTCATCGATCGCGTCCCCCTATTACAGGGATGACGCGATCGATGCTGCGGCCACAGAGAAGCACGGGGAAGCCGTGTTTACACACGGCTCTCCCCGTTCTTCCGCTCCAGGGACAGATCGCCGCACTGCAGCGGCGATCGGGTCCGCGAATCCTGCGGTCCCGGTCCTGGAGCTTCGGACTGGGTCACGGGAGCGCGCCTCGGGCGCGCGCCCGTGACCCACAGCTGGGTACTAAAATCAACGTATATATATATGTTGATGTGCCCAGCCGTGCCATTCTGCCAACGTATATGTGCAGTAGGCGGTCCTTGAGTGGTTAATATTAAATTAGATCTAAACCCATTTACTAAAATCTCATATACTGTAACTTTTTAACATGTAAATGTAATTTCTTTTTTATTTTAGACAGCTTTTCGTACAGACAGATATGGGAGAAACAGTTGCATTGCATACCAAGAGATATAGCTCTTAACAGAAGTCACATCATGGGTGGACAGACAAGGCCCAGAAGTCATATTCCTTGTACTGAAATATCAGGGATAACAGACTCTTAAAGCGGAGTTCGGGCCAAAATATGACTTTTAAGTAGGGCTGTTACTGATTAAAATTTTTGCGTTCAAATAATTGATTTTTTTTAATCGCTTAATCGACTAATTTTGATAAATTATAACGCATATACAGAGCCAACTACTTTTAGCTGATCTCTTTGCATTGCAACTCTGCATTAGTCAATGGTAAAGGTAACACTAGTTAGTTTTCACAATCTATGACTTAACTTCACAGTTCACAAAAATACGTTTTAAATTAAAGCAGACATGATCGCATTTTATTGACAATATACCCAGAAGAACTGAACAGTCTTTCGCACGGAACAGATGTTGCCGATACATAAAGAATTGTCTGCACAAAACTGCTTAGAACAGGAAAAAATATGGTTATTTATTGCCCCCTTCCCCTGATGGAGCCTGATGCATCCTCCTGCTCCACAGATGCAAAGGTACCTCAATCCAATGGGTGCAGTTTGCTCACATCCAGCAGGGTTAGGCCCCGTACACACGGCAGAGAACCTCGACGGGCGGAACACATCGTTCCGCCCGTCGAGGTTCTCTGCCGGCCGTCAGATTCGGCGACCCGCCCGTCGGGAAAGGCGACCAGCCATTCTTCCCGACGGGCCGTCGAGCAAATAGAGAACCTGCTCTCTATTTGCTCGACGGGTTTCCCGACGGGCGGGGGCTCGCCGAGAGCGTACACACGGCCGAGGTTCTCGGCAGAATGCGGCTCCCAGCGAGGTTCTCGCTGGTTTCTGCCGAGAACCTCGGCCGTGTGTACAGGGCTTAAGTCTCACTGTCTAGGCTGTCTGTTGACATCAAGAATTTTGATCAATCAAAAGAATTAAAGATTAATTCAGGAATTAATCTTTAATTTCCCCAGGCCTACTTTTAAGATAAAAATACCCCCAGAATACTCAAGCCTCGTGCAATGCAACAAATGTGCAGCATTGTTTTTGCTTACTTTATGAAGTTTCTGCACAGCGCGGCCATCTCCAGTGTGGGCATCTAAAGCCAGGGCCGACTGACCTACCGGGATACAGGGACATTTCCTGGTAGGCAGCCTGCCCTGAGGCCGCTTTGAGCTGTGGTTGAAGTGCTCCCATCCCGCTTCCCCCTCTTGTGCATCTCTCCCCGCCGTGCACGAAGCTGACTCTGAAATGCACTTAGGCTGTGCTGTGACAAATGTCCCGCCTCCTCCTAGATCAGCGTTTGTGATAGGCAGAACACTGCGTCTATTTCCTGCCATTAGATCAGTGTTCTGCTTATCACACACGCTGGTCTAGGAGGAGGTAGGACCTTTTCTTACAGCGCGGCCAAAGTACATTTCAGACTCAGCTCCGTGACACAGCAGGGAGACTGCTGTGTGTAATTCAGGTACTGACTGGTAAAGCTTCGTGGACAGGTGCAGTAAGACGTATCGATGGGCACAGTGAGGCTTATTGACGGGCACAGTGAGGCTTATTATTGATGGGCACAGTGAGGCTTATTATTGATGGGCACAGTGAGGCTTATTATTGATGGGCACAGTGAGGCTTATTGATGGGCACAGTGAGGTTTATTGATGGGCACAGTGAGACTTATTGATGGGCACAGTGAAACTTATTGATGGGCACAGTGAGGCTTATTGATGGGCACAGTAAGGTTTATTCATAGGCACAGTGAGACATATTGACAGGCACAGTGAGACTTATTGATAGGCACAGTGAGGCTTATTATTGACGGGCACAGTGAGACTTACTGATGGGCACAGTGAGACTTATTGATGGGCACAGTGAGGCTTATTGATGGGCACAATGAGGCTTAATGATGGGCACAGTGAGGCTTATTATTGACCAGCACAGTGAGACTTATTGATGGGCACAGTGAGACTTATTGATGGGCACAGTGAGGCTTATTATTGACGGGCACAGTGAGACTTATTGATGGGCACAGTGAGACTTATTGATGGGCACAGTGAGGCTTATTGATGGGCACAGTGAGGCTTATTATTGACCAGCACAGTGAGACTTATTGATGGGCACAGTGAGACTTATTGATGGGCACAGTGAGGCTTATTGCTGGGCACAGTAAGGCGTATTGACGGGCACAGTGAGGCTTATGAAAATCCAAATATTTATTGCACCAATCTTAGATTTAAAAAATCCTTTCACATATATTTGTCAACAACAATCAACAATGGAGGTCATTTGACCCCCCCTTCCCATTATGGGCGCTGGGAAGTGGGAGCTCCTAGCGTAGTCGGGTCCATGCCCCTGGATTTTGATGTAGGACGGGTACGTGATTTGGGGAGGGGGGCGGCTGCTCCTCCCCGATAGTTTAGTGTTACTATTTGGGAAATGGTACCTTGTACTTAAGTTGCTTTGTTGTACTTTTGCACTGTACTATTTTGTATGTTGTTTGCGGACCATGTTCAATGTGAGCTTCACTTCTGTTTGTGTATGCATGTTCTTTCTCTTTTCTTAATAAAAACAGATTATACAAAAAAAAAAACAACAACAATCAACAAAATGCAAGAAACATAAAAACGTATATACAGTATTTCCCTTCGGGGATTAGATATTATAGTATAGTATCCTCCCAACCATAGGAGAACTATATTAATAATTATCCAGGCTTTCACTCAACATGTTTCTCGGGGAATCCGCGTCTTCAGGAGTTTTAATAGAAGTGTTGATCTGTAGAAAAATAAAAGGCTGATAAAGATGGGGCCGTACTCACTGAGTGAGTGGGTGAGTACAGCCCCATCTTTATCAGTTTTAAAATAAATTCTTGGGATTCAGGAAATGTCTCAGTCAATTGTTTGTTTTTGTTTTATGTATTGGGTATGATGTCTTATCTACTTTATTGCTTGAGGGCATGTGTGCTGCAGTTCTTTTTACTCCAGGCACTCATGCATGCTTATATATGTATAAACATTTACACTCTTTCTGTATATTATTGTTATGTTTATTCTTCTACGGATCAACACACTTTCTATTCACTGTCTCTGGGAGACACACGGGTCCTAGAAGACAGCAGAGACCAGTGGCATTGCGTAGTGTGAGATGCGCATGCGCAGTAGGGAACCAGGAAGTGAAGCCATAAGGCTTCACTTCCTGATTCCCTTACCGAAGATGGCAGCGGCAGCATTCGAAAGCCAAGGCAGAGATCGGCTTTGGGTGCCAACATCGTGGGCGTGCTTGACAGGTAAGTGTCCTTATTTTAAAAGTCAGCAGCTGCAGTATTTTTTGATGCTGACTTTAAAAAAAAAAAATCGGCGAACCTCCACTTTAAGCTTTGCAAAAAAAACTGGAAGCTGATTGATTTCTATGCAGAAGTGAGCCTGATTTTGCACTCTCCAACTTTAGTAAATAAACCCCTATGGATATTTTCAGGCTTTTTCCTGCACTATATCTAAACCTGGAAAATACTGACTCAAACCAATGGGATGAAAAGTAAAGAGACTGAAATCCTTTCTCTTCTAAGGAGTCAGATTAACACATTGCTATGTTTGGGGTCAGATCCAATCCTTTTTCAATCCACCTGAGCTAAAAGTGGAGTCCTCTGTGCCGGTCTTTTTACCTTTGTCATTACATTTTACGCTCTGAGGTCCTCTTTCTATGAGTGCAGGAAGTCACAAAGGCACAATGATGCGGTTATGATATCAGCGACACTCCCTGACTCATACACAGGGCTTTTTTTCAGCTGGAACTTGGTGGAACTCAGTTCCACCACCTCTGATTTCCACCACCTATGGCCCTCTGCTCCCTGTTCACCACTATTACTTGAAAACACAAAAGTCAGGCTTCTATGCTTACAAGTGACAGCTTGTTCCCCAACAGCTCCCACAGATCAGATCTCCTGAGTGGTTCCCACTAAGTGAAGGAAGGAGACAAGGGAGATGCAGGTATACGGGGTGCAATGCAAATACCAACATCACCACTGAATGATCTCCCTGCAAGTTAGAGAGGTGGAGCCAACTACAGTATGTGGGGTGCTACTAGAGACGACTGGGTGCTTCAGCTTAATACAGCAACAAAAATAACAGGAAGATGGTGGAGCTTTAAAGCAGATGGAGAAAAGATGGGGGCAATAGGGGTGTCATGATTGAGATCCTATATCTTTTTTCAGTGAAAAAAAGCCCTGCTCATGCTCATACATGACCACCTAGCACCATAGAAGAGGCAAAGAAGAAGAGGACTCTGTTTTTTTTGTTAGTGACTGGCAAGAAGAAATCTAAAAAAGGGAATTTAGCCTGCAAAATATCAGATATCAATACCAATACCAACAATTATTGGTGTGTAGTGGCCTGCTCCTGTTGAACAGGTGCTTCTGTAAATTTAGAGGGGGCCTTGGGCCTTGGGGAGTTGTTATGTGGCTAATTATGGGCAATTTAGCCTCTGTTCCAGCCATGGCTGTGCTGGGAGTAACCACCATTGTTTGCCTGGGGGTGCTATTACCATCCCAGGCCAAGGGTGGCGCAGCAGTGTCAGGGTGTATTGGGTGTCCCCCTCAGCAGCGATTCAGTGGGAGTGATCGTTCGGCTGTGCATGCTGGGGGGGTACTTAAGGGACAGACGCCATTGGGACGAGGTCGTCGGGCTGATGTCCCACGCGCCTCATGGCCCGCCTGGCCAGGGGGGCATGATCTTGAATCCTGGCTTCGGGACCATGTTGGTCCAGAGTTGCGGCTTTGCTTGGTAGGCCCAGTAGTCAGACTGGGCTTACATTTTCAAGGTGATCCTGTGCTGTCTGTCCCGCGGGAGGAAGCCACTTGATGAGGGAAGCCAGTGGAGGACCTATCCTGAAGAGGACCATACAAGAGGCTGGTATCTTGGGAGAAGGCTAGGAAACTTCATCGAAGGATGCACCATACACTGAGAGGCTTGATGGTGATCACCTGTCAGATCTAGAATTCTACAAAGGTTAATCTGGAGAGATCCGAGTGTGGAATCCTGTGGCAGAGGATTCTGGACCAAAAGTGTCTGCTTATAAAGGAAGGTCTGTGGCAGAGACTGTACTTTATTCCGTGCACCATTGCTAGGCCAGTGACAGAGACCTATCCAGGTGAGCATTATCCACTCTGACTAGAGTGGCGACGAGAACTGTTTGCTGGAAGCAGGAGTGTTTCCTATTTGAGACTACACACCTGAACCTACCTACCTATTTACCCTTCCACCCCTCCAACTTCTTTTCTACTAAGTTCTGCAAATAAATCCTAGAAAAAAAAGTGTATCTTGTGGACATTGGAATTCTTCAGACTCTCTTTTATTACCCTGGACAGCGATAAGATAGAGGTAACGTGCCACCCGAAATACTCAGCAGGTCCTTTGGGGGTTAGTGCTACAAGTGGAAGAATGACATGCCATACAGTATATTGCCCTTTATTTCTATAGAAATTACTACAAAACAATCTAGCATAAATACACCTATAATCTGGTTTAGGAGACAAAAACTGTACTCTGTAGTAAGGTGTGTCTGATGTTTCTTATTAAAACTCAACCTGAACCAAGCCAACTATGGCCACACTAATGAGTCAGCATTTGGCAAATACAGAAAAGAATTAATATATAAGAAGTCTATTTATCTTAGTTATTAGTAAGACTGTTACACCCAGCCATGGCGATTCCATCAGGGTATTTACTTAGAGATAAAGATTTCCTATAAAAGCTTCAGCAAACCTCAGAAGTTTCATTCTGCCTACAACCTGTGACCACTCTCTGCAGCTGCCCAGGTGACTCTTTGCAAGGATGACACAATTGGAGACCTCGATGGTTCTGCTCATGAAAGTCTTTGACACTCATGCCTGTGCAGAAGGCAAAAAAGACACTTTATCCAAGGAGGAGTTGAAAAAACTGATGGAAAAGGAGTTGCCTGGATTCCTTCAGGTATGAATTTGCTAAAGTATATGATGGGTTATATGCAGGGCTTTTCTTCTCAGATAATAGGTGCAGGAACTCAATCACGACCCCCCCCCGAAACCCCTGACACACACACACATACCCTCCAAACCACATCACATAGCATGTCCGTATTTCATCCATCCATTTTCGGACATAAATGTATCCCTATGGGATTGCGGATGTCAGTGGACCCGATCTCATCGGTCCCCGATATGATCAGATTCTGCAGACGGAGGAAAATCCTATTTTTCCATCCGCCTGCGGATCGGGTGAACACGGACAGGCGGTCCGTGTTCATCCGATCCCCCCCATAGAGGAGAGTGGAGATCTGACAGAGCGGCTCTGTCATCTGTCGGCTCAGCGGGGATCAACGGAGTGATGGCCGCTGAACAAGTGGATAAGAAAGGTACAGATCATCACGGGATCCGTACGTGGGAAAGGGCCCTAACAGTGGAAGGGTCTTAAGTGGCATTAAACACAAGTCGTGCATTACATACAGTGTAGAGTTCGGGGGTGCACTACAAAGAGAGTGCAGAGTTCAGCCTTCTTCCACAGCCTCTTACCTCTACATCCTGACCTCTCCATGCAACCCCCCCCCCCCCTCCTTAAGGCTACATTCACACCTTCACGTAGGCGTTTCGCGGTGACAAAAAATAGGCTTTTTGTCCCGCGATTTGCGACGACAAAACGCGTTGTTTTTAACCATGTTTTTTTTACATTGTATTGTCGGCTATGCGGAACGGTGAAGCCGCCCGATACGCACGGCGAAAAAGGGTCCGGGACTTGTTTGAATTTTGGCGTTCGGCGTTTTTTCGACGTACGGCGTTCGGCATTAGGAGATGTGAGCGATCTCCATAAAGAATAATGTAAATCCGACGGTCCGGCGTATTGTAGCTTCGGGCGTAGGGCGACAAAACGCCTAGGTGTGAATGTAGCCTAAAAGCTCCACCATTGTCTACACATCTTACTTGTGCTGCTGTATTAAGCTGAAGCAACCAGCCGGCTCTAGTACCTCCACTGTGGGTGACTTCTGTGTTTACAGGTGATAGTGGTAGGCACTAGGCAGAGAGCCTCAGCCACTGGTGGTGGAACTGAGTTCCACCAAGTTCCAGCTGAAAAAAAGCCCTGGTTATATGTATGCACGAGGAGTTATCCAAAGGGGAGTATATATTGTATAAAGATTATATCTTCCAGACCACAATGTATAGCTGTAACCACAAAGCTTTTGTTTTTAAAGAGTAGGGAGGAGATAGAACCTCTGTCAGTTTTTTAAATTCTATCTGTGTTCCCGCAAAAGTATCACCCTCTCTGGTTCTGATGACAACTGTTTAAAATTTCATGTTGGGCATTCAACTTAAATGCTGTGTTTTCCATTCAATTGCCTACAGCTGTAATGGAATGCAAACGGGCTGGGAGTTTAATGTAAACGCTGTGTTTTCCATTTGATTTCATGGATTGGAAAAAAGTGTTTGACATGAAAAAGTCATGTTTGACCTGCAGTTCTAATGCATCTTATTAGGACATGCCGTGTCTACAGAATCTAGGGTTGCCACTTCATCCCTTCAAAACCTAAAAACATAATAATTACACAGCTCCTGTGGCTGATTAAGGTGGTAATAAAAACTCACTTGGTGCCTTATCTGCATTAAATTAGCTTTGTAATTCATATGTATTTGGGTTTAAAGGGATGAGGTGGCAACCCTAACAGAATCCCAACACAACTCGAAGCAAGTCCAACATAGCCTCTAAACTACCACGTGTACTGCTCAGTTCATGGGATTCTGCTGACCTGCACTTGACATGCGTAAAAAAGAAACCATGCCCATCAACATGAGCCTTTAGATAAGATTTCCTCTCATTTCTGACAGATGTCAACTTCCTTTCTGTTGCGTCTCTGAGACAGGAAGTCAGGGGAAATCTCACCAACGGGGCACAGACAAAAAAAAACTGGCAGAGTTTCTGACTTTTGGATTCCCTGCTCTATTCAAAACGAAAAGAATACACTTTGGGGCAGATTCAGAGAGAATTAGATTCTCGTAGAGTATCAGAAATACACTACGCCGCCGTTTTTTACCTGGCTCTACGTGGAATCCAGGTAGATTTTGTCCAGTAAACGACGGCGGCGTAGTGTATTTCTCCCGTCGCAATCCATCTGCGCGAGTAGGGGGCGTGAAGCATTTAAAATAGGCGTGTTCCCGTGGCGATCGAACTGCGCATGCTCCATTCGCAAATTTCCCGCCGTGCATTGCGCGAAAACACGTCGTCACGTCATAGTAGCGTCGTTTACGTACATTCCTATTCACGAACGAGTTACGTTAAAAAAAAATATATATTTTCGAATCGACGCGGGAACGACGGACATACTTTACATGGGTTACGCACTGTTAGACCAGCAAAAAGCTCCTCTAACATTACGTAGCCAAAAAATTACGTAGGCGATTGCGAGGGACACTCGTACCTTCGTGGATCGCCGTAAAAACTCATTTGCATATCCCGACGCATGAAAACGACGCAAACTCCTCCCAGCGGCCGCAAAAATATCGCAGTGTAGATCCGAAGGCTTACGAGGACGTAAGCCTCTCGGATCGAAGCCCGAAGCCGCCGCATCATGGTTTGAGGATTCAAACTAGTGATACGGCGCGCAAAATTTGAAATTACTCCTGTCTAACACCAGTTAGACAGGCGTAATTGCTCTGTGAATCTGGGCCTTTAACCACTTGAGGCCCGCGCTACCGTCGGATGACGGCAACAGCGCGGGCCTGAAAATCCAACATGCCGTCATTTGACGGCATGTCATTCTGGCTTTCCCAGCGCGCGCTGTACAGCGCGCTGCGGGGAAGCCCTGTGTTGCCCTTGGACACGGCCAATCACAGATCGCGGCAAACGGCCAATCAAAGCGGCCGTTTGCCATGCGATCTGTGGGCGAATGAGAGATGATCTCTCATAGATCATCTCTCATTCCCGGCTCACACAGAGACAATGTCCTGTCTCTGGAAGGGAGGAGCCCGATCTGTGTTCCTTCCTACATAGGGACACAGATCGGTCACCCCCCCAGTCACCCCCCCCTCCCCCTACAGTTAGAACACACCTAGCATACACATTTAACCCCTTCCTCACCCCCTAGTGTTAACCCCTTCAATGCCAGTCACATTTATACTGTAATTAGTGCATATTTATAGCACTGATCGCAGAATAAATGTGAATGGCGCCAAAAATGTGTCAAAAGTGTCCGATGTGTCCGCCATAACGTCGCAGTACCAATAAAAATCGCAGATCGCCGCCATTTCTAGTAAAAAAATAATAAAAAATAATAATTCTCTCCCCTATTTTGTAAGCGCTATAACTTTTGCGCAAACCAGTCGCTTATTGCGATTTTTTTTTTTTTACCAAAAATATGTAGAAGAATACGTATCGCCCTAAACTGAGAAAAAAAAAATGTGTTTTTTTTTTAATTGGGATATTTATTATAGCAACAAGTAAAAAATATTGTATTTTTCTTCAAAATTGTCGCTCTTTTTTGTTTATAGCGCAAAAAATAAAAATCGCACAGGCGATCAAATACCACCAAAAGAAAGCTCTACTTGTGGGGAAAAAAGGACGTAAATTTTGTTTGGAAGCCACGTCGCACGACCGCGCAATTGTCAGTTAAAGCGACGCAGTGCCGGAAGCTGAAATTTTACCTGGGCAGGAGGGGGGTGTAAGTGCCCAGTAAGCAAGTGGTTAAGTTTAACTTGTTGTTGTATAAGAAGTGCATTCTGTGAAAAAAATTGTTAAAAACTTTCCTATTCTCCCACTTAAACTGCTGATCTCCGCACTTCTATAAAGCTTCAGTGGGTGAAAGTGGTCTGCATTCCAACACACATCCTCAAGTGGTGGATTCCTGTGTCCCAGCTTTAGGCTGTGGTTCCATCCAGGGGCGGACTGACCATTCCGGCACTGCCACTAGGGGGCCCCATCAGGGTTGCCAGCCTCAGTAAAACCAGGGACAGTATGTAAAAATGTATAAAAATTATAGTTGCCCCGTCTCTCCAGTACCTTGTCAGCGTGTGTATGTGTATGTATAATGTGTGTGTATATTGTGTGTATACTGTGTATGTATACTGTATGTGTGTATACAGTGTGGCCCCATAATCTCCTATTGCCTGGGGGCCCCATAATCTCTTATTGCCCAGGGGTCCCTTTATCTCCTATTGCGTGAGGGCTCAGTAATCTCCTATTGCCCAGGGGCCCCATAATATCCTATTGTCCGGGGGCCCCATGAGTTGTCAGTCCGCCCCTGGTTCCATCCAACTGTCCTGTAATGACATGAGATCAATGAATAGAAACACAGTACACAATTGGGGACCAGGTAAATCAAAATAAATGCTTCTGCTTTTTAGAAATACTCACTATCCCCTTAGAGTAGTGGTTCTCTACCTTCAAGTGCCGTGACTCCTTGATAAAATTTCCAAGTTGTAGGGACCCTCTAACAGTAAAATATATTTTCGTAGTGTGGGCTGTCAACACCCGAGGCAAGACAAGTAATTTGCGCCCCTAATCCACAGACATTTAGCGCTCCCTGAGTCCCTTCCACTCGTACAGTAATAAACCCCTTATGGTACATTTTAGGATATACCACGCTTTCTCTTTGTTCTTCTTTCTTTCCCTTTTATCTCTCTCTACCATAATTTCCTGTTTGTTTTTTCCCCCATCCTTCACTCTAGCTGTGTTTCTTGTTCTTTCCATTATTCTTCCTCTCGATTTTTCTTTCCTCCTCCCCCTCTTTTCCTCTCCCTTCCATGTATTCTCTATTTTTATTCCTTCTCTTACTCCTTGGTGGGGGGAATAGGATGAGTGGCAGTGCCGGCGGGGAGTTGGGATGAGTGGCAGTGCCGGCGGGGAGTTGGGATGAGTGGCAGTGCCAGCGGGAAGTTGGTATGAGAGGCAGTGCCGGCGGGGAGTTGAGATTAGTGGCAGTGGCGGTGGGGAGTTGGGATGAGTGGCAGTTCCAGAAGGGAGTTGGGATAAATGCCAGTGCCGGCGGGGAGTTGGGATGAGTGGCAGTGCCGGCGGGGTGTTGGGATGAGTGGCAGTGCCTTTTCCTAAATATCCCAATGTCCAATGCAGTCCATAAAGATATTTAAGGCTCTCAGCAGAAAAAAAGACTTAATATTACATGTAACGGTCACCATCGTTTACGATCCTCCATCAACCCAAGACAAGACAGCTTAGCCGACACTGACAATCCTGTATAAACGATCCATTCCCCCAGAATCAAGATGAGACACGCAGCTCTGTACTTGTTCCAAAATGTATGAACGCTTTAATGGTACACTTAGCTTGCTTATATATACAGTACAGTATGTTAAAGTTAATCACAGAAACAATGAAATCTCCACCCCCCTCATCACACACTGGGGGCTTTCATACAGATTTTAGAGAGACACTTTGGCACCGGTCTATAATTAACATGATCTAATTACTACCCCTGAGAAATCACATTCCTTTATCAAACATAATTGACATGCTAATTCAATACACCTGAAGGGAGACGTCTGATCGTTAGTACAATACACAATCTTTTAAGCGTAAAGAGAGCCTCACACAATGGACAATGAAATGTCTAGGAGTAGATGCAATTAACACCTCTCAAAAGCATGTGTCCCCACATTGAATAAGCCAACAACTTGTAATATCTCAAGACATCCTGCAATATGAACTATCAGTAATGTCCCATCCCATGTAATACATGAATTATGATTTATTAGCCACCCTATGCCCAAAAGGGCACAGGGTGAACTTAGACCCAAGAGTTATTAGTGACACTGACACAGGAGTACCTCTCATCCTTCCAAAGTCTCTGGTTGCCACGGGTCATTCCGTTGCATTACATATGGGTCAAATAAAGTCATTTGAAGGGTGGTTCACAAAAGACTTTATTTTGTCATATTTTATATACAATTTATGTATAGAAATGAAACCGGAGCTTTTACTATAACTTTAGAACAACTGTTATTATTTGCTTTATTTTGCGCTAATTACAGTATTATTATGTAATACTCTGTTTTCCTCATCCAGTAGATATCAGGTTGCATGCAACCCCATTGCACTATGACAGCCAGTGGTGTCTGGTGCTCCAGCCAGGGGGTGGCAAACCAACCACGCGACTGGACCTCTGCACCCGCGTTCACCCTTTTTTTAAACCAATTTGAGCTTTAGGGCTCCAATCACGTGCTTTAAAAAAACATTGGAATGCAAGCGTTCGGCGCCCTGCATGTAGATTAGGGGCCGGGCGCATGGATTAGGGGGCTGGCCCTGCGCCCCACATGGAGCAGCTGCCACTGATGACAGCCCAGATAAACAAAAAACCCTTCCATTTATATTTTCAGACAGGAATGTCTGTGCAGAGGCTGCCAAAAAGCTGCAGTCATTACTGGGCTATGTTTTTCTAAAATCCAACATACTCTGAGAACTGGGTATCATGGATAAAGCCTATAAAAAATATTTAATTGTTAAAAATGTAGAAATGCTGAAAGATACATAATAAAAATAGTTTGCAAAATAGTGTGTAAAACACATATACATACAATTGCAAAAACAAATCTGTTTCTGTTTAATCATGGATCCTCTTTGCAAAAAGTGCAGGGTAACTACGTTGTTTTATGCAATTCTACAAATTATGGGGCCCCTTTATGGATTTTGTATTATGAATTAGTTGTGCGAGTCTGCTGCAATTTTTTCTAAAAATGTACCCCATGTGCCAAGTAAGCACATAATTACAGTACAGTAAAAACCTTGGTTTAAGAGTAACTTGGTTTGAGAGCATTTTGCAAGACAAGCAAAATGTTTTAATACATTTTGACTTGATATACAAGTGATGCCTTGATATACAAGTAGCATCACTTCACAACTGGGGTAAAGCTGTCCACATAGACCATCCCCCCCCCCCCAATGTTATCCCTTCCACGCTGCACTCCACAATCTCTCTACTGCATAGTAGTCTTCCCAGTCACGATTGTAGACTGACATCGGTGGGAGCCGGCGGTGCATAGGATGGTCTATGTGAATCGCTTTACCCTGGATCCCTGCATACTTAGATGTGCCTTATTTAATCATCAACCATGTGACTTGCTAAATGTTGTACCTTCATTAAATGTAACCATATTGCTACACTTAGAGGCGCCTCTCTTCTCCTTTATACTCAGCTGTGACATGACGCTACTTGAATGAATGAATGAATGAATGAATGAATGAATGAATGAAAACTTGTATAGCGCGACACATGCAAACTGAATCGCCTCTGGGCGCTTGTTGTTCCTGTCTCCTTTGATATCAAAAGAGAAAAGTCTTGACCTTTTTTCTAAATGCTAGGTGGTTCTCCTCCAACCGAATGCTGGTTGGTAAAGCGTTCCATAGTCTGGGGCCTTGGATCGCGAATCTCCTTTCTCCTTTGGACTTGAAGTTGGCTTTCGGAACCTGGAGTAGGTTCCGATTCGTGGATCGCAAAACGCGATTGGGATTATGCGCTTTTATTATTTCGCATAAATAAATGGGGCATTCCCATGGACACATCTATGCGTAAGACAGAGAGCTTTAAAAGCAATTCTGTCTTTGACTGGCAGCCAATGAAGTGCCCTCAGTGATGGTGAGATGGATTCCCAGGGTTTTTTCCCAGTCACAAGTCTGGCGGCCGTATTCTGAACGACTTGTAGACGGGCGATTTGGTACTTGGGGAGGCCGAGGTAAAGGGCATTTGCATAATCCAGCCTGGAGTTTACAATTGCTCCCACCACGACCGCTAAATCTCCTTTAGGGATAAACGGAGTGAGTCTGCGTAGTAGGCGCAGTAGATGGTGAGATCCACTGACTACTGATCCTATTTGTGCGTCCATTGTCATAAAGGAGTCAAAAATGACCCCTAGGCTTTTGACTTTGGCGCTAGGGGTGATGAGCTTGCCCAAAATGGGCGGGGGGGTCCACGCTGTTGAAAGTTGATTCCTGCGCTTGGCATGAAACAGGAGAAGTTCTGTTTTTGCTCCATTGAGTTTAAGATAACTCTTTGTCATCCAGTCCTCTATCAAAGAGAGGCATGTCTCTAGATTGAGGCGGTGATCCTGTCTGTTGCAGATGCGGAAATAGAGTTGCGTGTCATCTGCATATGAGTGGTAGAGCAGTTTTTGGCTGCTAATAATCTCAAAGAGAGGACGAAGATATATGTTAAACAGCACTGGTGACAGAGGCGATCCTTGAGGGACTCCGCATGTTACTGTGCGTTTGTCAGACGTGAAAGGTCCTAACTTCACTGTTTGCGATCGGTTTTCCAGAAAAGAGGAGAACCAAGATAAATCGCTTTCTGCGACTCTGGCTACTTCAGCAAGCCGAGTCAGTAACAGATTGTCCCATACTTTCAGCAATGCTGTTTCCGTCCCGTGTCCGGGACGGAAGCCTGATTGCAATGGGTCAAGTAGCTTGTAGGTATCTAGATGCTGTTGCAGCTGTTGTACCACTACTTTTTCCATTATCTTTGAGAGTACGTTGAGGCTTGTTATGGGGCGGCGGTGGAGTGGATCCTTGGGGTCCAGGGAGGGTTTCTTCATGATGGGTTGGATTATACCCTCTTTCAACTGTGAGGGCACTATGCCCTCCAAGAAAGACTGGTTAATAAGCTGCGTGATGGGAGGAGCCAGAATGTCGGCGCATTCCTTCAGGAGTTTTGTGGGGATAATGTCATTTGGCGCTGTGCCATTACGCAGAGTACAAATGACATTCTTAGTGGTCTCGATGGAGATGGGTTCCAGGGCGAACTTACCTGATATAGAAGAATTACTATGGGTGTTGTGTGAAAGGCTGCAGGGGGGGCTGAGGGGGGAATTGTTTTGCTGAATGCTTTCACGGATTACCTTGATTTTATTAATGAAGTAATCCGATAGTTCATTGCAAAATTCTTTTGTGTCCGAGCTGGGGGTTTCAATGCATCCTGACTTCATGGTCTGGGTGACCATCTTGAAGAGTTCGCGGGGGCGGTTTAGGGCACCGTTGATAGCCTCCGAAAAATACTTTTTCTTAGCTTGGAAAATTCCTTTGTGGTATTTTCTTGTAGTCGCCTTGTAGATGGATAGGTTTAGCTCTGAAGAACATCTTTTCCAGGCAGATTCGGCCCTTCTGCGTTCTTGCTTCAGTAACGATAGTTGGTTGTTAAACCAGCTGCGGTTGTTTTTCCGAATGCGGGTTCGTCGTTTCGGCGCTACCAAGTCGGCTGACTGTAGCATGGCCGAGTTAATGGCTTCCAGTGTTTCAACGGCCGTTTGATGCGGCTGAGTTGTTTCTATTTTTTTCCTTAAAGTCGTTTTGAAGAGTTCCGAGTGGAGCTTCTTCTGACATCTAGTCCAGTGTGTTGTCACTGGATTTGATGTTTTTGTTGCAGGGGGGATGGTGGAAATACTGAATCTAATTGCATGATGGTCTGTCCATGGCAATTTTTCATTTTCCCAAATTTTTATTTCCAGAGCTTGTCTGAAAATAAGATCAAGTGTGTGACCTGAAGCATGTGTGGGCCCACATACTAGTTGCTGCAACCCTAATCCTTCGAGGTGGTCAATACAGGCATCGGCAATGGGGTCCTGTGAGGAGTTGGCCCTGAGCAGCAAAAGTTGTTTGCTGTTGAGGGTATAAGTGGAGAAGAAATCCGTCCATGATAATAGCAGCTGCGATTTTGGGCCGGGCAGCCTATAGCAGAGCAGAATGTGGACGGTCTCCTTTGAACTTGCTTGGAGTTGCAGAGTAAGGGTTTCCATGAATGGAAGAGGGTTTTGGCGGACTGGTTTGGTGATCGTAAGATGAGTCTTGTGGATCACCGCCAGGCCGCCTCCTCTTTGCCCTATTCTGTTTTCCGTTATGATACGGTAATTTTCTGGCACCAGTTCTCCTAAAATGGTGTTACAGTCGGCTGTGAGCCAGCTCTCTGTAATAAAAAGACAATCTAGATCTTTTTGTTGAATGAAGTCGCGGATTTCAAGTCGGTGTTTTACTGCCGATCTTGTGTTGATCAGAGCACATGACCACAGAGGCGTGGGGAGCGGCGCGCCGTTAGGCTGCAAGTGAAGCCGCGGTCTTTCCTAGACCGCGGCCCCGCGATTCAGAGCGGCCTGGCGCGGTGCCCTCAACAGAGCCCCAGAACGGCGAAAACTTCACGGGCGGAGGATAGAGAAAGGGGGCCCTTGGGGATGATGGAGGTAAGGGAGGTGAGGGAGTGCAGGGAGTGCAGGGAAACAAAGGATGGGGAAGAAGATTCCTGTCTCTCGGGATAGAGAAGACTGCGGCTTGTCCTGACAAGGACGGCCGCTTTTAGTCCCAGGGAGAGCAGGCAGACTTACCTTCAGAGGATGGGGGCTGGAGCAGGAACGGGGGTGGCCAAAAAACCCTGCCTATCCAGGGAGTATGAGCCACACGTCCCACTGCTGGGATCCGTGCGCCAGTATCTGCTACTCCCTGGTTCAAGCCCTAGGAGAGAGAGGGGGCCGACACAACCAGCAGTAGACACCTGGTCGTGAAATCAGCACAGAGAGAGGAGAGAGCACGTCTTGCTACACGTCTTGCTGCTTCCTCTTCATGATCTTTGTATACTTGTATATCAAGACATCGCTTGTCTATCAAGTCAAAATGTATTAAAACATTTTGCTTGTCTCTCAAACCAAGTTCTCTGTTATACTCTGTAGCTCCTGCTGGATTTTGCTTCTAATCCTATTGTGGAGGCTGCCGTTTGTGGATGGACATTTTATGGTTACACAACTTATTACATTGCTATAATCTTTTTATATGGACTTTAAACTGAAGGATTTATGAATAAATGGCTGTGGAACGAATCATTTGATTTTCCATTATTTCTTATGGGGAAATTTGCTTTGATATACAAGTGCTTGGGATTACAAGCATGTTTCTGGAACAAATTATGCTCGCAACCCAAGGTTTTACAGTACTTATCAGGTACAAACATAATTAAAGACAAAAAAATTAGGATAAAAAAGCTAAAAAAAAATGAATGTTAAAGAGTATATGTCATCCACTAAATTACAAAACATCTTATTTTATTTTTTTTAGGGTGGAAAAGGAAAAGAGGATTGCGACAAGCTTATGAAGGACCTGGATGAAAATGGCGACTCAGAAGTCGATTTTAAAGAATTTGTCATCTTTGTTGCTACATTAACCTGTCTGGTCCACAATAAATTTCAGAAATAACTAATTAAACCAGTCACCTTTTATAAATAAAGCTTTGTAATTTACAATACAGTACATAAAGGTATCAACTCTTTTTTTTTATACCATGTTACAACATTGCACAATTAGGTTAGGTTTTATGTGGCCTGGTTGTCAGTGGTTTCCTTCTCTTCTGAGCTGGGAGCTACAAAAAGGACACTATAGGCATAAAGCCCTACATAATTTTACTTTGTAATACAGAATGCAAGAATATGTTTGAACGGGTTGTAGTGGACCTTCTGACTTCTGAAGGTTTAGAGTGAAATTTGGTGATGTCACCAATGTGCTGCTTTCTAGAGAAGAATCTGAGGCCTCGTACACAGGGGCCAGAATCTCGTCAGGAAAAAAACGTTGCTTTTCCTAATGAGATTCTTGACAAGAATCTCTTGCCGCCCGAGTGTACACACAGTCCTTTCAAAAGAATCGCGGTTCTTTTGAAAGACAAGAACGTGGTGACGTCATCGCGTACGACGAGCATGCGCTTGTCACATTCGATGCCGTTGCCGCCATTTTGCTTCACCCTACCTATGCCGTGGAAGCTACCGTGCATGCGTCAAAGTCATTTCGAGCATGTATGGGTTTCCACGGCGACGTGTAAGTATGCACACTCTCAGGTTTCTCGTTTGGAAAATGACCAACAAGAAAATAGAGAGCAGGATCTCTATTTTTCTCGCCAAGATTTTGGCAAGATTTCCAGACGAGAAACCTCAAAGAATCGTACACACACTCAGTTTACTCTGCCAGCAGTTTTCTTGCTGGTTCTTGCCGAGTGTGTGTACAAGGCTTGAATCTGAGGACCTGTACAGCAGGCATCTCCCTGCTTCATCCATTCTGTGGAACTGTCTTGTTCTGCCTCTCCTGCTGCTTCTTAATCTTTTTCCTTTGGGGGAGAGGGAGAGGGGGGAATCAGCTCTCATATGAGGAAGCAAAGCCCTGCGCCTCAAAATGATTACCTCCACAAATACACAGCAGAACAAGGAACAGTGCCTCCGAAACCTATTCACATCGCTTCACTTTTTCCTCATTTTATTATGTTACAGCCTTATTCCAAAATGGATTCAATTTATTATTAAAAATAAAAAACACCCCAAGTATTCACAGCCTTTGCTCAATTATTTGTTGAAGCACCTTTGGCACCAATTACAGCCTTAAGTCTTTGGGCCAGATTCAGGTAGATGAGAGTATCTTTCCTCTGGAGTAACGCTTCTCATTTACGTTACTCTGAAGACCCTTTCAGCGCAAGTCCTGTAATTCACATAGCAGTTGCGCGTAAACTTGCGCCAGAGTAACGATAATGCGCTGGCGTAACCCGACGCAAGTGGAAGTGGGTGTGATCATATGTAAATGATGGGCGGAGCCCAGCGCAGAGGCTTACGTTCAGCGCATCAACCACGGAGCATGCGCAGTGAGTGAGGCTCCACTCGCCCCCTTTGTGCGCATGCTCACAACTTCCGTCGGCACCACTTCACGGGAAACGTCAGCGCAATGCCTTCCGTTGGGCGTTTAAATGCGCCCGTAGAAGCGCCATTCCGGCACTAAATTATATCCTGCTCCCCCTCCCCGCAGTGATGTTACTTTTGTTCTGAGATAGCTGCTCCCGTTCCCCGCAAACACACAGGAGAAAGCTGAACTTTAATGGCCAGGAGCTGACAGCCGTCATCTCGGCTATGGAGACCTATGATGTCTTCCTCCGTGGCTGTAAAATTTGACAGACAAGCATGGACAGAGGTGTTGTCCTGCAAGTGGGACTGCTCAGCTAGCTCTTATCGTCGGTAACGCTGCTGTAGCTGCTCTCCTGCTGACCTGTGGCCGTCTGGAGTAAAGATAAAGCAGCCTTTTGTAGAAATAACTTTGCGCCGGACGGACGAGATACGCGCGGCGCATGTAGCCAGCGTATGGTGCTAATCCGTTCGTGAATTGGGAAAAATCCCTCATTTGCATATTTGCAGGGGAAATCAATGGGCGCGACTGATGCGCCCAGCGAAAATAAGCGCTGACGATACTCTGGCGTCGGAACGTTCCGCCGGTCGCAAATGAGCCGTTATTGGGCGCATCTAGTTTGGTGGGTACGGGCACATAGAAACGTCGGCGCATCAGCACAGTTACGCGGCGCATATCCAAATACTCCAGCGCAAGTGTTCGTGAATCTGGCCCTTTGAGTTTGATGCTACAAGCTGGCACAATTATTTTTGGGCAGTTTCTCCCATTCTTCTTTGCAGGACCTCTCAAGCTCCATCAGGTTGGATGGGGAGGGTGCACAGACATTTTTAGATCTCTCCAGAGATGTTCAATTGGGTTCAAGTCTGGGCTCTGGCTGGGCCACTCAAGGACATTCACAGAGTTGTCCCATAGCCTCTCTGTTATCTTGCTGTGAGCTTAGGGTCTCTGTACATTGCTGCATTCATCTTTCCCTCGATCCTACCTAGTCTCCCAGTTGCTGCTGCTAAAAAAACATCCCCACAGTTTGATGCTGCCACCACCATGGTATTGGCCAGGTGATGAGCGGTGCCTGGTTTCTCCCAGACATGACACTTGCCATTCAACAGACTGGAGAAGTTATTTTTCTCATGGTCTCAGAGTCTTTCAGGTGCCTTTGGCAGACTCCAGACAGGCTGTCATGTGCCTTTTACCGAGGAGTGGCTCCCACCTGGCCATACAGGCCTGATTGGTGGAGTGCTGCAGAGATGGTTGTCAGAGTGACCATTGGGTTCTTGGTCACCTCCATGACTAAGGCATCTCTTCCCTTATCATTCAGTTTGGCCGGGGCGCCCTGCTCCAGAAAGAGTCCTGGTGGTTCCAAACTTCTTCCATTTATGGATGATGCAGGCCACTGTGCTCATTGTAAACAAAGACTAAGGTTGAACCCTCTATCTCTACAACAAGATGTGTACTTATCCTGAGCGATCTACACCTGTCATTCCCTGTATTTTAAGGATCACTGCCGTAGCCAAAACGATGCATATACAGAAGGAGATGGGGTTGCACTATGGGGAAACCAAGACAGAGTATCCCAATAGGCAACCGAAGGGCTACCACGGCAGAGAAAGGCAATGATATAGATAAAATAATTTATTGATAATATAAATATACAAAATTTCAGGATAAGGAATTGAAACACTAATTAAATACTAAATGTATATTATATAGTTTAACCAGTATAACTACTAACAGCAGCCGGCCGGTGCTGCACACATGAACCTAGTTCATGCAGTAGACAACCATGCAACACACATAGGACACAAACATATAACAAACATAAAAAAACATTTATATCAGGCGATCCGGACGCCAATTCTGTCACTGCTGCTGGATATTTCGTGCGGTAATTACCGCTTGAAATAATATTCAAAAAATAAAAATCATGTATAGAAATTTCCAGCCGGAGTGCCCCTGCAGGAGAAGGATGTGGTTGTAAAAAAATATCATATGTAGCGGTATAAGTATAACTGCATCCAATTGATTGAGAACACAGTATGAATTACTTGAAATGAATTACAGCCACTATTGAGGGTACTGCACGTGTTGAGAAATTTATCCCTACGATTTCAGTGTAGGTTTCATGGGCTGTGATGTAAACATAGTTCACTGATAATCCCATTAATATGTGACCTGATTGACACTGTTGTGGAGATGGACTGAACAGTTGTTAGATGTCCCCTATTTATCCGGGTATAGGCAGTCTTAACAGTTGTCAGTATAGATAAAGGAACAGTCTTACCGGACTCTTGTGGGGAAGATCTGATGACAGACAACGGTGTTTGTCTCCCAGCTTATAAGTGGTAAAAATGCTGCTGACCGTAACAGATATCGTCCAGTCTGTCAGAGTTTGACAGCATGTGCGGTGGGTAGCCTGGATGGGTGTACCGATAAAGAGCACATTTATGCTTTGCAATTGCTAAATAAGGTGCCCTTTCCTGTTCGGAAGTAGGTACTGGTCCCGGCTTTAGACAAGATCCTTTTTCTCCAGCGTGTGAGTCTCCTCCATTAGATCCCGATCCCGCTGGGGATTGTGGGCGTGGCGTGGCGTCCGATGCCGTATTACGTCAACGCGTTTCGCAACGTAAGTGCGTAAGCTTCGTCTGGACGTGGAGGGGGGAACGTGCGTCGCTCCTTTATGTGCTATCGGCGCACGGCCGTCCCTCGTTGTGGTAATGATTAACAATGGGAGTCCTTGTAGATAGACTGAACGTTGTTTCCTATGTGATGTCCATCTCCAAACCCCTTCACATGTATTCCCCATGTTAGACGGATATATTGTATACCCATACTTGTGCATTCTATTTTGCTTGAAAGAAAGTACAGCTATAGAGAGGCCAGAAATACAGTGTTGATCCTCTATAACCTCTGACAAGCAAGTGCTGTATGCATCTTCATCTTGGTCTGTAGAGATACATCTATCTGTCAGACCTCATTGTGAAATGGAGAATCTGTTCTCACCCAAACCTTGATGATTAAAATAATACACGAGCGCACGAAGAAAATTCATTGTATACATTACATAGTATATAAGGTTATATGAGTATGGTAGATACAGAGCTGACTAATAGTTCTAATAGAAAAGAAAAATAATTTTTAATTTTTACAGACACTAGACATCAGACACACGGACACACAGACAGACTGACATAAATCCCAAATAGAGGTGAGAACAAGTGCTTTTTATAAGTGTATGTCTAGAAGGAAAGTAACAAGGAATGTAAATGGGAGAGTTATAGGGCTACGGCTCCAGAAAGGGTTGCATACTCAGTTCTGTATTGATACCCAGGGGTACCAACGATTTTAGGGTGAAAATCCACCATTTTTCCTTCTGGAGCAGTATTCTATCAAAATCTCCTCTTCTGTGAGACAAGTTAAGCTTATAGATGCCTTTGACTTTCATGCCATCAGGTTTACCCTGATGGTATTGTGCGAAATGTACCGCTAGTGGGCTTTCCTGTGTCTTTTCTTTGTCTCTTTCCTTTTCTTTCCTTATCTCTCTAAGATGCTCACCGATTCTGACTTTAAGTTGTCTTTTGGTCTTTCCTATATACAGCTTAGGGCATGGGCATGTGATCATGTAAATGACCCGTTCTGAGGAACAGTTGATAAGGTCTCTGATCTGATATTCATTGATGCCCAGTGCATCTTTAAAAGTGCATGTTCTGTCAATAAAGGGGCAGATCTGACATTTCGAGCATGAAAACATGCCCTGGCTTCGGGGAAAGTTAGATAGCCATGACTGATTCGTCTGTCTAACATATTCTGACTGTGTCAGCATGTCCCCCAAATTTTTTGCCCTACGGGCTACCATCTTTGGGCCTGCACCCACAATGTCTGCCAAGTTCTTATTACTAGTGAGTATGCCCCAGTGTCTCTCTAAGATTTTCCTCACCTTATCCCACTGGGGGCCAAAAGTGGTTACGAGACGCACTGGGCCATACTCTACCTTTTCCTTCCCTTTATTGTGTGTGGCTGGGGTAAGCAGACTTTTTCTATCCCGTTTAGCTACTCTACATTTTGCCGTTCTGATCTGCGTATGGGAATAGCCCCTTTCGCGAAATCTAGCATACAGATCTTTCGCTTCTGAGTGATATGTAAAAGGATCAGAACAGTTACGCTTTATCCTTATAAATTCACCCATGGGGATGCCATTCTTCTGCCACTGTGGGTGATGGCTGTCTGCCTGTAATAAGGTGTTAGCGGCAGTGTCCTTCCTGTGAGTGCAGGTCGTGATCTTACCCTCCTTGAGGCCAATCTTAAGGTCCAAAAACGAAATTTGGGTCCTGTCAAAAGTATAGGTTAGCCGGATATTCCGATCGTTCGAATTTAACTGCATAATGAATGCATGTAGCACTTCAATGCTGCCCCTCCAAATGACCAGTACGTCATCGATATATCGCAGCCACGTATGTACGTGGCTGCGATATAACGGTAAACCAAAAACGTCCTCCTCCTCCCAGTGGCCTAGATGCAGGCATGCATAGGCCGGAGCCCAAGCTGCACCCATGGATGTGCCTTTTATCTGTTGGTAAAAGCATGATGCAAATTGAAAAAAGTTGTTAAACAAAGCAAAAGTCAGGAGCTCCAACAAAAATTCATTTTGGTGGCCCATAAGTGGAAACTTTTTATCCAAAAAGTAACCCACCGCTCTGATTCCCACCGAGTGAGGTATTGACGTGTAGAGTGATTCTACATCTATTCCAATTAGCCAGGTCTCCTCATCGTTGATCTCTATCTCTGCTATTTTGGATAGAACATCGCGAGTGTCCTGAACATATGATTCCAAACTGTAAACCATATCTTTCAGTAATGAATCGAGATATACTCCTATCCTATCTAATGGACCTCGGATCGCTGAGACAATGGGTCTTCCGGGAGGCTTTTCAAGTGATTTATGTAATTTTGGAATACAATAGAAAGTTGGGATGTTATAATCGTCTACCGATAGATAGATCGATTCACTTTTGAGGAGTAAACCTGCCTCTATTGCATCATCCAGCTTTCTATTGAGCTCCTTGACTAACCCCGGGAATGGATCTTGTTTAAGTTTCCGATAAGTGTCGCTGTCTCCCAACTGGCGTTTCACCTCCAACTCATAGTCCTCGTTGTTCATCAGAACTACATTGCCTCCCTTGTCGCTTTTCTTAATAGTAATGTTTTCTGCTTTTCTTAATTCCGTAAGTGCCTTACGTTCCATTTTGGAGAGATTGTCCTGGTTAGTAATTCGCCAGGGCAGTCCTTCCAAATCCCTCTGGACCACCTCCAGAAATATATTTAACCAGCGGTTTTTGTTCAAGGGGGGCATTTTAGTTGACTTGATGTTTAAGTTTGCACGCCGTATTGTGGGGCAGCTATCATGGGCAATCTCATTCTCCTCTAACAGGGAGTTCAAGATTGCCAAAGCCTGTTGATCCTCCTGATCAAGTTGCATGTCTACATCAGGTTCCTGTGTATCCTTCTGGTACACGGAACGGAAAAATACCTTTCTCAAATATAGAACTATGTCTTTGTACACAGTGAACTCTTCCATGTTGGAGACCGGTGAGAAGGACATCCCTCTCTGGAGGAGTTGGATATGTCTTAGTTCGAGGGGAAAGGAGGATAGATTTACCACCTTCATGTCTTTATTCGTTGTTATGCTAGGGGATTGGGAATTTATTGGTTCTGACTTCTTTTTTTTTACAACCACATCCTTCTCCTGCAGGGGCACTCCGGCTGGAAATTTCTATACATGATTTTTATTTTTTGAATATTATTTCAAGCGGTAATTACCGCACGAAATATCCAGCAGCAGTGACAGAATTGGCGTCCGGATCGCCTGATATAAATGTTTTTTTATGTTTGTTATATGTTTGTGTCCTATGTGTGTTGCATGGTTGTCTACTGCATGAACTAGGTTCATGTGTGCAGCACCGGCCGGCTGCTGTTAGTAGTTATACTGGTTAAACTATATAATATACATTTAGTATTTAATTAGTGTTTCAATTCCTTATCCTGAAATTTTGTATATTTATATTATCAATAAATTATTTTATCTATATCATTGCCTTTCTCTGCCGTGGTAGCCCTTCGGTTGCCTATTGGGATACTCTGTCTTGGTTTCCCCATAGTGCAACCCCATCTCCTTCTGTATATGCACTGTGCTCATTGGCACCTTTTTAGCTGCAGAAATTTTTCTGTACCCTTCCCCAGATCTGTGCCTCAAAACAATCCTGTCTCAAAGGTCTACAGACAATTCCTTGGACTTCATGGCTTGGTTTGTGCTCTGACATGCACTGTTAACTGTGGGACCTTATATAGACAGGTGTGTGCCTTTCCAAATCAATGTCCAATCAACTGAATTTATCACAGGTGGACTCCAATCAATTTGTAGAAACATCTCAAGAATGATTAGTGAAATCAGGATGCACCTGAGCTCAATTGTGAGTGTCATAGCAAAGGCTGTGAATACTTATGTACATGGGATTTTTTTTCATTTTTTATTCTTAATTAAATTTGCAAAGATGTCAAACAAACGTCTTTAACATCGTCAGTATGGGGTATTGTTTGATATTTGTAGAATTTTGAGGAAAATAATTATTGTAATCCATTTTGGAATAAAGTTGTAACGTAAAATGCATTAAGATAAAAGGTCTTCTGTGTGCAGGAGCCCCCCCCCCCTTTATACTTACCTGAGGTCCCTCTAGATACAGTAATGTTGCAGGAGTGTCTTGGCTGCCCGGGACTCCCCTCCTCATTGGCTGAGACAGAAGTATGACACCAAAGTCAGTCAGTCAATGAGGAGCGAAAGGGGGCAGGCACAGCTGGTTTCTGTGGGGGCATTCAACAGGAGGGAGGGACCAGGAGCACTGAAGAGGGACCCAAGAAGAGTCCATTACACAGAGCAGGTAAGTATAAAATATTAATAAAATGTGTTGCGCAAAACCAAAAAATAAAAAATAAAACAAGAAATTAGTATAGTCTCAGTAAGTCCACATGTCAATTGCTTGACACTAGCAAAAGGTCCCAAAACCAGTGAAACGGATGAAATACATTTTAAATTCCAAGGTCCCAAAGACCCCCTTTGTGTATTCACTGCCACCACATATAGATGTGCTCTTACCAGAGAGAGTAGACCTTCTATTACGGGAGGACAAGAAAGGCTCATGTATATCTTAGATCTCATCCTCTGTTGATCACCAGCCAAAAGAAGACAATGGTAGTCACCATAACAGCTCACACACATGCCGACCAGGGCCGGATTAATATAGGGGCTGATGGAGCTACAGCTCCAGGCCCCTTTCTCAAGATAGGCCCATTTGCCCAAAAAATAAAAAATTCTAAAAAAAAATTCCAAAAAAAAAAAAGATCGACTTCGGGGGTTGTAGCTCGACGACCAGAGGTCACAGAAACCCCACAGCATAGTAGCACATTAGGGTACACTTATTGTCAGACTGGGCCCTCCATTGCTGCGCTGTGATTCTCACGCATTTATTTATTATTTATAAAAGGCCCCACCAAAATCCTCAGCACCAGGCCCATGATGTTCTTAATCTGGCCCTGGTGCCGACACCCTTTTGTCTCAAACCATCAGAGCCAATGTCATACACCTGTGTCCCAGAAGACTGCAATCAATCATGAAATTCTGGATCCCCTACACAGGCTGCAGGCTCCCCATTCTTAAAACACAAACAAGTAATGTGAAGGCAGAGCTCAGGAGTGCAATCCAGAGATGGTTCCTTATCTGCTTCTTTTGGCTTGACATCAACAGAGGATGAGATCTAAGATATACATGAGCTTCTCTTGACCTCCCGTATACGCTCTCTAGTAAGAGCACATCTATATGTGTTGAATACACAAAGGGGGTCTTTGGGATCTTGTAATTTAAAATGTATTTCGTCCTTTTTACTGGTTTTGGGACTTTTTGCTAGTGTCAAGCAATTGACATGTGGACTTACTGAGAATATACAATATTTTTTTGGTTTAGCGCAACACAGTTTATTAACCACTTCAGCCCCGGAGCATTTGGCTGGCCAAAGACCAGAGCACCTTTTGCGATTCGTCACTGCATCACTTTAACTGACAATTGCGCGGTTGTGCGATGTTGCTCCCAAACAAAATTGACGTCCTTTTTCTCCCACAAATAGAGCTTTATTTTGGTGGTATTTAATCACCTCTGCAGTTCTTTTTTTTTGCGCTATAAACAAAAATAGAGTGTCAATTTTGAAAAAAAAGCAATATTTTGTACTTTTTGCTATAATAAATATCCCCATTTTTTTAAAAAAAAAAGCATTATTTTTTTCAATTTAGGCCGATACGTATTATTCTACATATTTTTGATAAAAAAAAAAAAAAATCACAATAAGCGTATATTGATTGGTTTGCACATCTACAAAATAGGGGGTCGTTTTATGGCATTTTTTATTATTATTTTTTTTTTACTTGTTATGGCTGCAAAAAAATTTCATGACTAAGACATTATGGCGGACACATCAGGCACTTTTGACACTATTTTGGGACCGATCACATTTATACAGCGATCAGTGCTTTAAAAATGCACTAATTACTGTATAAATGTGACTGCCAGTGAAGGGGTTAACCACTAGGGGGCAGGAAGGGGTTAAGTGTGTCCTAGGGAGTGATTCTAACTGTTAGGGGGCATGGCTTACTGTGACACGTCACTGATCACTGCTTCCTATGAGAGGCAGCAGACGATCAGTGACATGTTACCAGGCAGAACAAACCCGCGACCCGATCGCGGGACACCGGCAGACATTGAGTCCGCGGGCATGGTCACAGAGACCGAGGTGGACGCGTGCACGCTGCTAGGGGCAAGTTTAAAGCAACGTATATATATATATATATATATATATATATATATATATATATATATATATATATATATATATATATATATATAGAGGTTACCTGTGGGTTTTTCTTTGTATCCTAAACAATTCCTGTGGCAGTTGTGGCTGAAATCTTTCTTGTTCTACCTGACCTTGGCTTGGTATCAAGAGATCCCCAAAGTTTCCACTTCTTATTAAATGATTGAACAGTACTGACTGGCATACTCAAGGCTTTGGATATCTTTTTATATCCGTTTCATTACCTTGTTACGCAGGTCTTTTTACTGTTCTTTTCTGCTCCCCATGGCTCAGTCAGTGTCTAGCCTGCTTAGTGCATCCATGTGAGAGTTAACAAACTCATTGTCTATTTTATACAGAGACATTCATTGCGATTTAAAAAGCCACAAATTAACCTTTAATAGCCATTTTAACCTGTGTGTGCCACCTTCTGTGTCTGTACCAAGGCCAAACATTCCAGGGTATGTAAACTTTTTATCAGGGCCATTTGGGTGATTTCTGTTATCATTATGATTTAAAAAGGACCCAAAAAAAAACTATGTGATAATAAATGACTTCATGTAATCACTATCCTTAAATAAAAGACAGTTTTTTGACATGACCGGTCATATTTTCAATTTTAATGCCAAAATGACACAATTTTTGCTAGGGTATGCAAACTTTTGAGCTCAACTGTATATTGCAGATTCCAAACAAACACAGCTGCAACCTAGCAAGTAAATCGGCACCCACATTGTTGATCAGCTTGTTTCTAGCTATGCACCTGCTGCTCATTAATTGGGTATATAATAATTGGGTATATAGCCAAGAACCCTATAATGCATGCAGGCAAATAGGCGGTGTCTGTGGTTCTTATGTAATGGGCATTAATGTGTGTGTATATTGAGCTGATAGAATGCAGTTAACTTGGCTCTGATGAAGAAGGTATATCCTTTGAAACGTGTCAGCCAGTTAGGATCCCGGTGAGGACCCCCTGATCTCTCAAGACCTGCTCCACCTCCCACCCTCTGCCATGCTACTAGAGTAAGGTTGGATTCTCTGATGGGGGAACTCTGTAAAAGAGGAATGTGATGGTAGGCACTCAAATCTAGGGAGGTCTCTACTGTATAGGGGGGACCTTGATGGGAAGGGTTTGGGCTGCTGATGTGATAAAAGGAGTCGGTGAAGGTAGGACTCTGATATAGGTACAAGGACTGTGACAATTGTGCTTGGGTTGACTTTAACTGTCACCCTTGAAGCCATTCCTAATGTTGGACGTGATGTAGTAGCAGAAGAACTGCCAAGTTTTTTTAATTTATTTTAAAAAAATTTTAAAGTGTATTTTTGTGCGTGAACTCCAGAGAGGAGCCGGACTGCAGGAGTTTGGGAGTAGGCAGACCTCCCCCAGAGGCAATCTGCCATCTTTATCCATGCCCCGGGTGGCAATGACGGGTGTGAGGGGGTCCTCCTACACAGCCCGCCCTACCTGCTCTGCTTTGAAGCCCAACGGGGCAGAGGGACTCCCCTATGAGGGAGTGAGAGGATCTAGCCCGCTCAGCCAGCCCCGTTAGTCCTTCGCCTCTCTTTTTTTAGAGACCGCATGGCCAAAGTGCGTGCATGTTAACCCAATTTCGAGTGCGTGTAAGTGTGGTGGTTTTGTGGGAGGGGGTGGGTGTACTAAGCGCAGGCTTACCTCGCATAGCACACCCACCGGGAGCCGGGTTGAGACCACCAAACTCAATTCACATGCAGCCGAGGCCGGGATCCGAACCCTTGGCTGCAGAGGTGAACGGCTTCAATCGCGTTGAGCCACCGCAGCTCTCTGCCAAGTTTTTTTTTAAAGGGTCACAGAAGTTGCCAGATACATGCTGCAGGACAATAAAATATAAGAATGTGGTCCAATGAAATATTATCAGTTGCCACATAAATAATGAATAATAAATAAACCTTTTTGTAACATAACGCAATTTACAATAGACATATAAAATAAAATTCTTTAGAGTCCAGAATTAATTGTATTCTTTGGAAACAAAGCTTCAGGATAGGTAGTAGCTTCTCAAGATACACACAAATGGTCAAAGCTAAGTGACAGAAAAGCTTCCAGACACTAAACTGATTTTCTGGAATTTCACTTTCTCTCAGTGATCCCACAGTTATTTTAAGAGATAATTATGCCAATTGTGTGCTCCTGTATCATTTTCTTTATGAAATTATGTATTTTATTGATAACAGTGAATTGTTATCATTTTTGGACGGTCATTTTACATGCAGCAAAATTACTATGATGTCATGGGCGGATGTAATATTCTGTATTATCCTTGTATAATAAGGTGTCTGGTACTATTCTGTATTATCACTGCAGAGCTTTGCATGGCCTCGAATAGCTGCATACATCACTTTCACTGCTTGGGTGCGAAGTCTATAAGAGCCTATCCAGCTCAGCCAATATTATGAAATAGAAGAACAGAGCCGCACTCCATAAAACTCAAACTGTAACGTTTAAGGCCGCGTACACACGACCAAATACATCTGTTTAAATCGGTCTGGCAGAACGATTTGAACAGATTTGTCTGCTGGGCTGTTTTGGTTTGATCGCTGTACACACGATCAAACCAAAATCCCCGCCGGCAAACAGCGTGGTGATGTGGCGGTGACGTTGACGCCACCACGTCACCGCACCAGGAAGTAAAACACTTCCGCGCATGCGTCGAATCCATTCGACGCATGTGCGAGCAGATATGTCTGCTGGTTAGCGTACTAACCAGCAGACATGTCGGACGGACGGATTCCCAGCAGACAGATTTTAAAGCATGCTTTAAAATCTGTCTGCTGGCAAAATCTGTCTGTCCGCCCGTACACACGATCAAATCTGTCTGCTGAAACGGTCTGACGGACTGTTTTCAGCAGATAGATTTGATCATGTGTACGCGGCCTAACGAGTATCACTTTCTTCCCATTGGGCTTATTAGACTAAGAAAAGGCCCAGTTGGGATGAAATGCGTCAGTGAGCGTGGCCTAGGGCCTTAAAGCCAGCTGTACTCAAAATGCTACAGTTTGACTTTTGCAGAGTGCGGCTTTGTTTTTCTACTTCTTTATGGTGACTGCTATATATATATATATAGAGAGAGAGAGAGCGAGATAATCATTTAAAATGTACAATTCTAAAGTTGAAATTCTAAGGCAAAGTGATCCAGTAGTTAGGCAAGCTTCTAATTAAAAAGGTAATAAATATGGGAATTGAATACCAGGTATGTAATAAAATACGGTGATAAATGTTTGCATATTACTCAATGACATAATAAAAATAATTCACAATTGTGCTCAGGGCAAGGTACAATGTCACCTACACCCTAGATACACACCTGGGAAATTTATGTTTAAACTTTAATAGTACACAAAAGTGGGCGAGTTAACCAGGCGAGCAGGTATGAGTCAAACTATTTACTCCTATTGACTGGAGAATTGAAGGCTCCATTAATATTCCCCTTTTCTACTTTGATAGCAGGTAAACATTCTGGCATAAAGATATATCTAATTTCAATATAATTTCTGATTAGGAAAAATATAATTATAATGTAACAGGGAGGTGATGACTGAATTAGGAGAATGAGCAATTCAACATTTTTGATTCATCTAACTATTTCCATGTAAATCTGTTCAATCACGCAAATTGGGAACCTGGACTCATTCGCACCATGGCATTACCGTTAAAGTGCGCGTGATAATGCATACATGTAGATGTGAATGGAGCCATATTGTTCCCCTTAAAAAACACACTAAACTGCAGCACAAATATGGAAATCAGCAACATAGGAAAAAGGTATTTCTACTTAAATATTACTATCAAAAATGTTTACTGCTCCTGTTTTTCTTTTTTTTTTGTACTATGTATCTTCCTTCAATAAAGCACTCCTGATTGTTAAAAAAAATGTTTACTGCAGGAAAATGGACAAATGTAAACAGACCGAGAAACAGAAGGGAGATCCCCTAGTGAACTTTAAAGGCACCAAGATATATGAACTCAAAGAGTAAGGTATAAATAAAATTTATTCTACGTATACCAAAAAGTTTGTTTATGAATTCAAATAGAATCGTATATGGAACAGTTATAAAACCTCACAAGAACAATGATATAATGAAGCAAAAAAGTACACGGGAGATGGTTGTCCAATTATAAACCCGACGTTTCGGAGAATTGTCTCTCTTTCCTCAGGGGAAAACCGACGGAACAACCCCGTGATCTACAAAATGTACATAAAGCATTAGCATATGCAGATATAATGCAAAGTAAATAAGGTTGGTAAATACAACAAATTTAATCATTGCAATACTCACAACTTGGTACACGTTCTCCATATATAACCTTCCATACAACGTGTTAAAAACAAAGAAATAAGCAATGTAGCACCCTGGAGTTGCTGGTGAATTCGGAAAAATGGGTATATAGAATTCAATTGGTGCTAGATGTCTGCTGGCGTTTCCCATTCACCCATGCTGGAGTCGACACAACTAAAACCTGTAATTTGATAAAATAAATTCAATAAGTTGCATTAAGTTGAAAGAACACAAACCCATACAACCCTTTAAGCATACGCCCATGCAAGGGCCATGTTTGCCTGCATGATGATGCACTGGTGTATATATACAGTATATATATAGATTTTTTTTACATAGTGTCACCAGAGCAAGTGCAGTGTCACCATGGTCACATCATATTGCTGTGGTGTCAATCTTGTTTGGTGACATGTTCCACTTCCAAGACTGGCTTCAGAGTAGAGGAGGGAAAGCTGACAATGGATCCCAATAGTAAGCCTATTCGTACACAACACAGGTTGTGACCCTGGGGTACACACAGACGAGTCATCTTGAAACATTGTGTTGCTGGTGCAGGTCACACTGTTGGCGCAAGGTGATTTCTCTAACTACGGTTTGGATCCTTTCCAAAGGAGGGGAGCCCTGTTGAGGGAGGAGTGGGAGGGGCTACCCCTGATGGAGGCCTGGCTGCTGCCAGCCATAGGGGAAGACTCCTCCAAAAATAACAACCCTCCTGCACATCTGTGGATGACACAAAACATTCACAGGTTGGGATTTCCACACACTTGCCACATATTCCCCCCCCCCCCCACACACACACACACATGCTACACACCAGATAGAAAAAAAAAACGTACCTGTCCTCACGGCCTCCTGACTGGAGTCAAAGCCAGACAGCCCCTCCACTTGCTGCCTGTTGAAGGTCTGGGCCACCGCACGCTCCTCCACTGTCAGCCGAACAGGGCATGGTGGGCCCCCTCCAATGCCCCTGGCATGGGCTGCAAACTTTCCCAGCTTCCCACGGACCAGACGCCGGAGATCATTGATCTTCTTGGCGATCCCCTGGCGTGTCCGGGTCTCCCCCCCAACAAATTTACCTCGTCTGCGATGGCCTGCAATATCTCAGCCTTCCTGGCCGGGGTGGTGTTGGCACTCTCCGGGCCGTGCAGGAATCACCCATATAGGAAATTGGGCCGGGCAATAGTTTCTTTCTCCCGCAAAGAAAAATTTAACTTTCGCTTCCTTTCACTCATATAACAACTCTCTCCCAGACAATCACCAAAAATCTATCAACAAAACAATCACCAAAAATCTAGCAACAAAACAATCACCAAAAATCTAGCAACAAAACAATCACCAAAAATCTAGCAACAAAACAAACCCAAAAAATCTATCAACAAAACAATCACCAAAAATCTAGCAACAAAACAATCACCAAAAATCTAGCAACAAAACAATCACCAAAAATCTAGCAACAAAACAGTCTCGAAAACAGTCACCAAAAAACAATGTCAACAATAATATACAAAACAGTCAACAAATATCTCAAACACAAGTCACAAACCGACAAACGCAAATAGACAACAGAACAAAAGCACCTTGCTGTATAGGAAGGGATACAAATGGATGTACTTTTGCAAAGGAAGGGCGTTTGTCTCTGTCTATTTAAGCTCTCTGCGTAGCTCACTAAGTTGACCGGGCCTAGTTCCAATCTCACTGATTGCGCCGTGCCGAGTTGTGAGCATGCGCAGAGAGGTGCTGACCATGGTCTGCTTCATGTGCGCATGCGCAATGCGGGCAGCCCTTCATTTGCATGGGGTCACGGCTCATTTAAATGGAAAACGCCCACGTCCTTCCCAATATTTAATTACACCGCCTTATGCCTCGAAAATTACGTTGCACCGGCGCAAATTTGTGCGCAAATACTACAAGGATACGGTGCTTGTGCCTCCAAATTGAGACGTGTAACGTAAAGGAGATGCGCTACGCCGGTCATTATATGCGCCACTGTACGTGAATCTGGCCCAGTGTTTTTAACTTGTAAACAACATATTTGAAAAAGAGGTCCTTAACCACTTAAGGACCCCTTCACGGCGAATGGCACAGCTGGGCACAATCACGTACCTGTACGTGTCTCTTTAAGCTCAGCCATGGGGTCGCGAGCGTGTCACCGGCGGTGCTCTTGCTACGCGGTCCTAAGCTCCATGACCGTGGACCCGACCGCCGCCGGAGCTGAAGAACGGGGAGAGGTGTGTGTTCTTCACTGTGGCAATGTCATTGATCGTCTGTTCCCTGATATAGGGAAAGACGATCAATGATGTCACACGTCCAGCCCGCCCCCCCTACAGTTAGAATCACATATGAGGTCACACTTAACCCCTACAGTGCCCTCTAGTGGTTAACTCCTAAACTGCAGTTGTCATTTTCACAGTAAACAATGCATTTTTATAGCACTTTTTGCTGTGAAAATGACAATGGTCCAAAAAATTTGTCAAAATTGTCCGATGTGTCTGCTATAATGTCGCAGTCACAAAAGAAATCGCTAAGTAGTAAAAAAAAAATTATTAATAAAAATGCAATAAAACTATCCCCTATTTTGTAAACGCTATAAATTTTGCGCAAACCAACCGATAAACACTTATTGCGATTTTTTCTTTACCAAAAATATGTAGAATACGTATCGGCCTAAACTGAAAGAAAATATGTTTTTATATATTTTTGGGGGATATCATAGCAAAAATTTTAAAATATTGAATTTTTTTCAAAATTGTCGCTCTATTTTTGTTTATAGTGCAAAAAACTGCAGAGGTGATCAAATACCGCCAAAGGAAAGCTCTATTTGTGGGGAAAAAAGGACGCCAATTTTGTTTGGGAGCCCGACCGCGCACTTGTCAGTTAAAGCGACGCAGTGGCGAATCACAAAAAGGGGCAAGGTCCTTAACCTGCATAATGGTCCGGGTCTTAAGTGGTTAAAACTGTTCTCTATATATTTTGGAACTTTACATGGACATTTTATTGATTTCATGCACATATGCACTGGCTGACACTTTGTAAAATGTATTATTTTTGTATTGATATATTTGATACAATTGTATCAACATTGTTTCATTTTATTACCTTCACTTTAATGTTGGAGTAAAGATATCAGACAGCGCAGCCTTTTACAATTTTCTTAATTATGTGTGGTATAGCCTCAATCTATATAATCTGAGGGCAATACATACATGTGAGGTTAGTGACTTGTTTTAGTTGGAGACATTTTACTAGAATTGTAATAACAAGACTTTATAGAGGAAATTGTAGCCTTGCAGTGAGTCATTATAAAACTAGCAATGTTAGATGTTAGATGTTACTGCGCCACCTGCTGCTTATATAAGGGAACAACACAGGGTGAATTACCCCCCAACAATGAACTTCTCTTATTTACTTCCTCATGGTCAGATAAAAATACAATTGAAAATGTTTTGTTACATCTGTTCACAAATCTACTGAGCTGATAACTTCTTGTGCTCAACTGAAATCTCAAAGACTGATATCAGCTCTGTAAACTATAAAACACCCCCATTATGTTATAGAGATGAGGAGAAGGGAAGGGGGGTTTTGTAGCCCTAATATACTCCCTGTTCTATGGTTACAATACTGCTATTTCATAGATACAGTATAGTGCGTGAGCATCATCACCCTAGGAGGTGTGTTACTGGCAAGACAATAAAGGAACAAACAAAAGAAAATCTGAAAATAAATGTATTTGCAAGACAGTAATAAACTAACGCTGACACTACATTAACAACTTCAATACCAAGCACACACACCCCCTTCCTGCCCAGGCCATATTTTAGCGCTGTTGCACTTTGAATGACAACACTGCTACACTGTACCCAAACAAAAAAAATGTTTTGGTGGTAGACAGAACATTTTGAAAACATGTGTAAGTTTCTCCTTCACTGACCCTGCTGCGCCCTGTAGGGTTGTAGCTATAGGTTGCCCCTGGCTTTTCCTACCTGCTGCGCCTCCCTGCTGTACCTTAGGCTGCGTCCCCTTTTTTGTTGATATTGGCGACTGCACCGAAGGGTGGCCATGTTGCTCAAGCTTTGCCGTAGCCGCTGCCGCCTGTTGCAAGTTCTTCTCCTTTGCGTAGCATAGCTGCTGCATCACTGCAAACTTGTGCTTCAGGGGGGGGGGGGGTATACTTATCTCCTTAACCAGTACAGTAGTTAGCCCGCTGGGAATTCTGTGAAGGACCTAATGATCCTCAGCAGGTGGCAACTTGAAATTTGGACTGAACTATATGGAGGCAAGCATACCAGAAATTTTCCCTTCCAAACCAGCCAAGGTGTAGATAAAGTCCTCCTTTGTGACAAAAGCAAAAGTCAATTCCCCTGAAGTTACCACTGTACTGCCGCTGGCCCTCATGTGCACGCAGCTTCCGCCACCATCGCAAAATAAACACGGAGACCCCAGAAAAAAGAAAGCTTTATTGTGCAACATCTTTAGAAGAGGCTTCCTTCTAAGACAACAGCCATACAGACCAATTTGATGCAGTGTGCCGCGTATGGTCTGAGCACTAACTAACGGGCTGACTCCCCACCCCTTCGACCTCTGCAGCAATGCTGGAAGCACTCTGGAACCATGGGTCTTCAAACTACGGCCCTCCAGTTGTTCAGGAACTACAATTCCCATAATGCCTAGTCATGTCTGTGAATGTCAGTGTGTTACAATGCCTCATGGGATGTGTAGTTCTACAACATCTGGAGGGCCGTAGTTTGAGGATCCCTGGCCTAGACCATCTTTATGTAGAGCAAAAATAGGATTTTTGTACTCACCGTAAAATCCTTCTCTCTGGAGTCCATAGACCGACACAGCTCCTCAAAGCTTGACAAGTAGGTTATGTTCCTGTTCATAGAAGAGGACTAGGCAGAACATGTTAGTTATTTTAAAACATGTAACTTTAACAGAGTTGAACAGTTCCTCCGGTCCTTCTGGTCATAACCCCTCACCCTGCAGCATGCAGTTCAGTTCGTAAAAAAGCATTACAAATAGAGTTGAGTGGACACCTGGATGTTCGGGTTCGGGTCTGAAACCGAACTTTAAAAAAAAGTTTGGGTTCGGGAACCCGAACCCGAACTCCGAACCCCATTGAAGTCAATGGGACACAGACTTTTAGGAAAAAAAATGCGCGGAGGTCCCTGCAAATACAATAACCAGACCCTTTAGGTCTGGTATGGATATTAAGGGGAACCCCGCCGTCAATTTAAAAAAAAAATATGATGTGGGGTTCCCCCCAAATATCCATAACCAGACCCTTCAGGCCCAATCCTTACTAAGGAATAGGGCTATCCCAGTGACGTAGCACAGTGTGCGTCAGTGGGGGACGGAACACGTGACGTGTGGCCCGCCTCTCCTATAAAAGAAACGCCAAGCTCGGGCGCGTCATTCGCGGAGCTGTGCTCTGAATGGATGGATCTTCTCATCTCTGGACCGATCATCCGCCGCTGGAGAGGACACCTGTCGCTGGAGACATCACCCGTCGCTGGATAAAAGACAATGTTGGAGCAGGGAGCAGCATCGATCGTGGATTTTCACCGCTGGATTTTTATTTGATTTCATTTGTTCTACGGTGTGTGTGTTTTTTTTCAAACAACTATTTACACTTCTTTTGTGAAATGGTAGAGGTACAGTGTACCCCATTACAATTTCACACAGGGGGGGCAGGATCTGGGGGTCCCTTTTGTTAAAGATTCTGATAAGCCCCCTGCCCGCATACCCCCACAACCACCGGGCAAGGGTTGTGGGAAAGAGACTCTTGTCCCCATCAACATGGGGACAAGGTGCTTTGGGGGTACCCCAAAGCACCCTCCCAATGTTGAGGGCATGTGGCCTGGTGTGGTTCAGGAGAGGGGGGGCCGCACTCTGTCCCCCCTCTTTTCTGCGGCCGGCCAGGTCAACGTGCTCGGATAAGGGATCTGGTGTGGATTTTTGGGGGAACTCCACGCCATTTTTTTTTAAATTTGGGGTGGAGTTCCCCTTAAATTCCAAACCAGACCTGGTTATGGATATTCGGGGGGAACCCCACGTCATTTTTTTTTTTAATTGACGGCGGGGTTCTCCTTAATATCCATACCAGACCTAAAGGGTCTGGTTATTGAATTTGCGGGGACCTCCGCGCATTTTTTTTTCCCGAACTCCGAACCCGGACCCGAACTTCTGCCAGGAGGATTGTAAAGCAATTTTAAAGCTTGTAAAGCTTTTACTGTCTAAACAAGCAGCCAACCCTTGCACTGCAGGCACAGCCCCACTTCAAGGGAGAATTGTTAAGTTTCCTGGAGTTGTGATTTAATAATGGTACAATGTAATTATGTGCTTTTTCAAGCTGTTAATTATCTTACCACTAGATGGCAGTATGCACACATACATTAGTTCAGGTAAAAACAAGTCTGAATTTGATAGGATTAGAATAGGCGGAAGTTACTGTGTATCAAATTGGCCAATCCCAGTATTCAGGTCAGTAATGCCTCGTTTCCACTGAGCGGATCGGTTCGGTACGGTTCGCTACGGTACGCTATTTTGGGTGTTTCCATTATGAAAGCGTACCGTAAAACCGAATCGTACCGCACCAGCAAGGGTCCTGCTTTAGATGAGGGACCAGAGAGAGTGGAACGGTTCGGTTAGGGCGGACCTACAAATGCATCTCACTGATTGGTGGATGCGCTAGGAATTTTTTCTAAACCCTGAATGGTCCCTCACGGTCCGATTTGCAGTGGAAACGCTCACGCGATTAGACCGGTCCCATCCGAACCACTCCAAAATTACTGACCCGATCCGTGCAGTGGAAACGAGGCATTAGGGTCAGTGATGGTGAACCTTGACACCCCAGATGTTTTGGAACTACATTTCCCAATGATGTTTATGCACTCTGCAGTGTAGCTGAGCATCATGGGAAATGTAGTTCTAATAGATCTGGGGTGCCAAGGTTCGCCATCACTGGTCTATGCCAACAGGCTTTACAGTTCGTAGTTCACAACAAGCGTGTTTTGTATTTACACAAGTCTATGAGAACGAGAAACCCAGAGCAGGTCAAATGCACTTATATTCTGATTGACCTCAGAAGTGCCTCAAACTAAAGTTAAAGCGGAGTCCCACCCAAAAATAGAACTTTAAGGGAAGGCGATCCCCTGACATGCCACATTTTTCATGTCATTTTTTTGGGGGGGGAACACAAACCCTCCTTTTAGAGGGTTCCAGTTCCCACTGCCTCCCCGGGCACCGTGACACCAGAAGGAAGTTCACCTGTCCCCCCCCCCTTTCTTGGCAATCATCTGGGACACGTCACAGGTCCCAGATGATTGCCCAGCCAATCACAGTCGAAAGCACGGCTCGCGCATTCGCAGTGAGGCTGTGAAGCTAAACCTGGGCGCCGACAGTAGTGATTCCGGCGCCGCGGAGAGGAGGGGGAGGTGAGCGGGGATTTGTTCCCCCGCATCGCTGGACCCTGGCACAGGTAAGTGTCCGATTATTAAAAATCAGCAGCTGTAGTATTTGTAGTTTGCTGACTTAAAAAAAAAAAAAAAATCGGAATTCCGCTTTAAAATGATTTTGTTGACACGAGTCCAAGGCTCGTCAACGCAGACCTTTGCGCACATATATAGTATTAGCTGAATTCACAAAGCACTTACGCCGACGTACCTAGAGATACGCCACATAAGTACAAATATGCGCCGCCGTATCTATGCGTCGTGCCCACAGAACTAAGATACGCCTAAAAACTGACTTCATCCGACCGACGTAACTTGCCTACGCCGGCGTATCGTGGGCGCATATTTACGCTGGGCGCATTTGGAACTCCCATTGATTTTCGATGCAAATATGCAAATGAGGGAGATACGCCGATTCACGAACGTACTTGCGCCTGGCGCATGTTTTAAGTGATTTGCGTAAGGTTTACGTCTGGCGTAAAGTTATTTCCCATATTGGAGGCGCAACTCATGCAAAGGTATGGACCAGGGAACGAACGCCGTACATTTTTACGTCGTTTACGTAGTACGTGAGTAGGGCTGGGCGTAGGTATAGAGCTAAGTTTGTCCAAAGCATGTTTGAATCTACTTACTGTTTACTGACTCTGCTGGAAGTCTATTCCAAGCATCAACTACTCTTTCAGTAAAATAATAATTTCTAACATTAGTTTTGGACTTTACTCCTGCTAGTTTGAGGTCATGTGCATATATAAAAGGGGACTCATACTTATCAGTTGCAGCAAGCGGATATCTCTTTTCAGGTAACTACTGTTCTTAAAATACACTAGAGACCAGGAATATTTATAACAATAAAGTTTGATAGATAAATGTGGCAAGCATTTACCCATCGTTCACATACACTCACCGTCCCCTTTATTAGGTACACCTTGCTAGTACCGATTGGACCCCCTTTTCCCTTTAGAACTGCCTTAAAGGGGTTGTAAACCCTTGTGCTTTTTCTTATTATTAAAAAATCACAAGATCACCAACCGCAGGATGGGCTGTGGGTGTCTATAGTAACGCAGTGCCACGTCCTGAATATATTGGAACAACAAATGTTAAAGGTACAAAGAAATGAACTTTGTAGGCACCAATTATAAAAACACAAATACATTTAATAAAACATAACCCATAGAGGTTATTGGAAAAGAAAACAATACAATAAAATAAACATTAGAAAATGCAATGACAACAGATTAATCCAATGAAAGTCCGGAAAAGGTCCACACACCTCCCAAGGGACGTGTATGACTATGATACATGATAGGACGAATGTTAGCTTGACATGTTTCGCGGGGAGTCGGGGACCGCTTTTTCAGGAGCTAGTAGCACCTCATACAGGATTAATTGGATTAATCTGTTGTCATTGCAGTTGCTACTGCATTTTCTAATGTTTATTTTATTGTATTGTTTTATTTTCCAATAATATCTATACAGCGCCGATCCTGACCTCCCTGGGGCCCTAAGCAAACTGACATGTCACATTAAAGTTGAGGAAAGGGGGGGGGGGCCTGCACTGCCGACAGTGACGTGTCACATTAAAGATTAACCTCCCTGGCGGTATGATTCTGTCTGGAATTACGTACCAAAAGCGGTACAATTATTTTGCATGGAAATTCTGCCTTTTTTTTACTGTAGGCCTGCAATTTTTAGGAATAACTCACTTAAATTTGTCCAAACCAGAGTCTAGTAGACATCCCGGGTATGATAAAGTTTGAAACACAAAATCATAAAATTATAATATAATAAATAACTATAAATAATTATAACAAATAATAATGTAATTATAATAAAAATTATTCACTAATGTAATCAAATCAAAATCACTGAAATTTGCTCAGTTGCAGAATTGTCGCTGTCATTACTTTTATTTTTTTATGACGAATTTTCCCACAAATCGCTATCGCTCAATTCTGCAAGTGATTAAAATTTATTATCGCTGTTTTCTAGCTGCTCTAAAATCACTTTTGACATAAAGGGACACTTTTGGTTGCTATGGACAATCTACAGTTTGCAGGGAGAAAAAAAATGTTTTTATTATGTAAAAGAACATGTAGGGCACTGGACAGACCACTAGGGACAGGGGGGGGGTGTATTTTTTACATACAGTACTGTAATCTATAAGATTACAGTATTCTGTATGTAATGTGTTTGTTTACAGTTTTGAATTTGCCGCCGGTCTCCGCCCCCGTGCGCCGTTACGTCGCAGGAAACGGAGATCGGCGGCGCGCAGGCACTGTGTGAGTCGAATGGAGGACGCCACTCGCTCACACAGCGGGGATGCATCGCTGGATCCAGGGACAAGGTAAGTACAGTACCCCGCCTGGATCCAAGGTAAGCCAGCGTGTGCTGCAGGCTCTGCATATTGACCCCGAGCGCGACTCGTGGATATCGCTATTTATCTAAAAAATCCAACCCGAGTCGGGTTTACCGGCAGGGGGGTTAAAGTTGAGAAGCGGGGGAGGGGGTGTTCTGCTTTCGGAAATGACATCTTACATTAAAGTGAGAAGCGGGGGGTGCTGACTTCTTACCTCTTCTCCCATGCAGGGTTGAGAAGCGGGATGAGGCCTCGTACACACGGACGGATATATCCGATGCAAACGGTCCTCGGGCTATTTTGGTCCGATGGCGTGTACACACCATCGGATCAAAATCCCCACCGGCAGACAGCGCGGTGACGTGGCGGTGACGTTGACGCCGCCACGTCACCACACCAGGAAGTAAAACACTTCCACGCATGCGTTGCAATCCATACGACGCTTGCGCGGGTGGATATGTCCGCTGGTGAGTGTACTGACCAGCGGACATATCCGACGGACACGTGTCCGGCGGAAAAGTTTCAAAGCATGCTTTGGAAATTTTCCGCTGGAGAAAACAGTCCGAATCCGTCCGTTTGCCCCTACAGACGAGCGGATTTTTCTGCTGAAATGGTCCGTCGGACCATTTCCAGCGGAAAAATTCCATTGTGTGTACGAGGCCTGAGGGGGCGAAAATTACTTCTCACCAGGTGGGGCCTCTAGTAATTTGGGGGGCCCTCCGCAGCTTTGTGGGGTCCTAAGCGGCTTGCATAGTGAGCCTATATGATGGATCGGCCCTGCCTTATGGGTTATGTTTTAATTTGTATTTTTATAATTGGTGCCTACAAAGTCCATTTCTTTGTACCTTTAACATTTGTTGTTCCTCGCGCTTTTTCACCTTAATCCATCCTATGTGTTTGATGGCACAGTGGCGACAATTGATGGCACTGTGGCTGCGTTTGATGGCACAGTGGCGACAATTGATGGCACAGTGGCTGCGTTTGATGGCACAGTGGCAACAATTGATGGGCACAGTGGCTGTGTTTGATGGCAGAGTGGCGACAATTGATGGGCACAGTGGCTGCGTTTGATGGCACAGTGGCAACAATTTATGGGCACAGTGGCCGCACTTGATTGGTACAGTGGCGACAATTGATGGCACAGTGGCGACAATTGATGGCACAGTATCAACAATTGACGGGCGCAGTGGCTGCGTTTGATGACACAGTGGTGACAATTGATGGGCACAGTGAGGATGCAATTGATGTGTTTTTTTTCGTTTGTTTGCGCCCTACAAAAATATTTGAGCACCAGCAGCCACTGGGTTCAGGTTTACAAAAGTCACCTGGAAGGGATCCCCAGCCTTGTGCAGGGACCTCTATGCACCCGTTTCTTTGTATTACCGGTTTACTTTAAAGGGGTTGTAAAGCCTTGTGTTTTTTCACCTTAACCACTATACTACCAGCCGCTGTCGTTGACGGCAGCACAGTAGCTCAGTTATTCTGACAGGACGTCACACGATGTCCTCGTCTTTTAAAGCCGATAGGGGGCGCGCACGCGCTCCCGTTGCCTTACTGGGAACATGATGCGCGTGCCCGGTGGCCGCGATGGCCGCCGGGCACCCGCGATTGCCCAGTAACTGAGCAGGACCGTGGATCTTTGTGTTTAACTACTTGTCGACCAGCCACCATCATTTAACGGCGGCAGGTCTGCTCTCCTGGGCGAGAGCCGGGCACGTGCCCGGCGGGTACGATCGCCGCCGGGCACACGCGATCAGTCGTTACAGAGCAGGGACCGAGAGCTATGTGTGTAAACACAAAGCTCCCGGTCCTGTCAGCGGGGGAAATGCTGATCTTCCGTTCATACAAGATCAGTGATTTGCCCTAGTGAGGCCACCCCCCATACAGTTAGAACACAACCAGGAACATACTTAACCCCTTCCCCGCCCCTTGTGTTAACCCCTTCACTGCCCGTGGCATTTTTATAGTAATCCAATGCATTTTTATAGCACTGATAAAAATGCCAACGGTCCCAAAAATGTGTCAAAAGTGTCCGAAGTGTCCGCCATAATGTCGCAGTACTGAAAAAAAACGCTGATCGCCGCCATTACTAGTAAAAAAAAATATTAATAAAAATGCCATAAAACTACCCCCTATTTTGTAAACGCTATAACTTTTGCGCAAACCAATCAATAAACGCTAATTGCGATTTTTTTTTACGAAAAATATGTATCACCTAAACTGAGGAAAAAAAATGTTTTTTTATATATTTTTGGGGATATTTATTATAGCAAAATGTAAAAAATATTGCATTTATTTCAAAATAGTCGCTCTATTTTTGCTTATAGCGCAAAAAATTAAAACCGCAGAGATCATCAAACACCACCAAAAGACAGCTCTATTTGTGGGAAAACAAGAGGCCAATTTTGTTTGGGAGCCATGTCGCACGACCGCGCAATTGTCAGTTAAAGCAACGCAGTGCCGAATCACAAAAAGTGCTCTGGTCATTGGGCAGCAATATGGTCCGGGGGTTAAGTGGTTAAACACAGAGATCCACGTCCTGTCAGGGAGAGGAGACGGATCATGTGTCCCTTGTACACAGGGACACAGATCGGTCACCTCCCCAGTCAGTCCCCTCCCCCCACAGTTAGAATCACTCACTAGGCTACACATTTAACCATTTCCTCGCCCCCTAGTGTTAACCCCTTCCCTGCCAGTCACATTTATACAGTTAACAGTGCATATTTATAGCACTGTTCACTGTATAAATGTGAATGGTCCCAAAAATGTGTCAAAAGTGTCCGATGTGTCCGCTATAATGTCGCAGTCCCAATAAAAATCGCAGATCGCCGCCATTACTAGTAAAGAATAATAATAAAAAAAATCATAATTATGTCCCCTATTTTGTAGGCGCTATAACTTTTGTGCAAACCAGTCACTATACAGTTATTGCGAATACGTATCGGCCTAAACTGAGAACATTTTTATTTATTTTTTCTAAAAATGGGATATTTATTATAGCAAAAAGTAAAAAATATTGTGTTTTTTTTTCAAAATTGACGCTCTAGTTTAGTTTATAGTCCAAAAAATTAAAAACGCACAGGCGATCAAATACCACCAAAAGAAAGCTCTATTTGTGGGAAAAAAAGGGCGTACATTTTGTTTGGAAGCCACGTTGCACACAACCGCGCAATTGTCAGTTAAAGCGGCACAGTCCCGAAAGCTGAAATTTCGCCTGGGCAGGAAGGGGGTATATGTGCACAGTAAACAAGTGGTTAATGCATCCTATGCATTAAGGTGAAAAAACACCTTGCACTGTCCGCCCTGGGCCCCCATTTTACTCACCTGAGCCCCGAACTTCCTTGGGTGCGATTCCGCGTCGTTCTCCCAGCGCAGTCATTGGTTCCTGCTGCTGTCAATCAAATTCAATAACACGGCCACCGGGGGCAGGGCCGAGTCATACACTTGATGGTTATGTACACGGAGTGTATGACACAGGAGCGCGCCCGCAAGGTAACCCCCTCAGGAGAGAGCTTCCCAGAGGGGGTTATCTATTGCAGGGAGGAGCCACGAAAGCCGCCGTGGGACCCCAGAAGAGGACGATTGGGTCTACTCTGTGCAAAACTAACTGCACAGTGGAGGTAAGTATGATATGTTTGTTATTTTTTATTTTTTTAAACGTGAACCTATAGTCTCACTAGGGGACATCTCTATTCCATTGTACTCTGAGCTAATAGAGCTTAGCAGGAGGCAGGCCTGCTGGTGGCTGAAACCAAACACCTATCTGCCCCCACTATCTCCTCTATGTAATTAAAGGCAGGAGGGAGGCCAGAGAGCAAGTCCAGTCTTGTTTTTACAACTGCCCATTGGTCTGTGATGGAAACCATTGTTTGTACTGATAATATTTCTGCAGAACGAAATTCCAACAAGTTAGTCCTTCTCTGTTTGTAAATTTACAAACAAATTTGAACCTAAATTATTGACACTCTTGGTTAAGCCAGCCATAGATGGATCGTCTATGGGATTTGATCTATGCATGGGTAGGCTGGTTGTACTGCAGTCCATCCATCGATTGACATTAGTACAAACAGCAGGACATATTTTCGGCATTGAAGAAGAAAAATCACCGCTCCAGGTGGGTCTGCTATGCAATCACAGGCTAGCTCAGGATACCGAGGGTGCTGGCAGTGCATTAGGCAAGCATGGGAAATGAATGAAGGATGTCTAGCCACACTCCAAGAACCGTTGAGGTTGTCTTTATTGAACGAACAGAAAATACATCACAGGGTTACAGCAATAGAGACATGGGAACAGCCGACGCGTTTCACACTGGATTAGTGCTTATTCATGGCTTGAATGAATAAGCACTAATCCAGTGCGAAATGCGTTGGCTGTTCCCATGTCTCTATTGCTGCAACCCTGTGATGTATTTGCTGTTCGTTCAATAAAGACAACCTTGAGGCCGGAATCACACTTGTGTGGTGCGAATTTCAGCTCTTTTATCTCTGCAGATAGATAAGGGAATTGTTTAACAGATCCATTGCGTTTTAGCTGCGAATTTGGAGACCTGGGAGAAGTTCCGGGTGAGAGGAGAGTGGGGGGAGAAGTGTATTGAGCTGAATGAGAGAAATTCCTGAAGAGAAATGAACACATCTGTGAATCAGCTGCGTACCCATAGAAGATAATAGGACTGAATTCGCACCTGAGCCGCACCGCAAGGCATAAAATCCGCACACGTTTTTTCTGCAATGCGCAGTGCGAATGCATCGCACATATGTGAACCAGCCTCATTGAAAACAATGTATTTAGAAATGGTCTGCGTATTAGATGCGGTTTAAGCCGCAACCAATTCACATAGGTGTGAACCCGGCCTCACGGTTCTTGGAGTGCGGCTAGACATCCTTTATTCATTTCCCATATTTTCGGCATTACTATAGCTGCTAGCACTAATCATAGTGATCTCTCCCATGTCTCCCATGCAGCCCCCCCCTATGGAGGGGGGACTGCATGGGAGAGATCACTATTATTACAGAACACAAAAGCACTGCAGGAGGGATTCCACCTTAACAATGAGGGGGCAATCAAGTGATTTTCTTATCTGCAACCATTGTCAAAGTGTCCAATGTGTCCGCCAAAATGTCGCAGTGCCAATAATAATCACAGATCGCCGCCATTACTAGTAAAAAAGAAATAAAAAAAGTCATAATTCTGTCCCCTATTTTGTAGGCGCTATAACTTTTGCGCAAACCAATCATTATACGCTTATTTATTTATTTTTTACCAAAAATATGTAGAAGAATACATATCAGCTTAAAGCGGTGGTTCACCCTAAATCTACTATGTCCCATCCGATCCAGCATACTGGCGTCAGCGCCAGTATGCTGTTTTTTTTTTTTTTTAATTGCTCTACTTACTGTGTAATGATTAATTTTCATTTATCTCCCCCGCGGTGGATGGCGCCGCTATGGTGCGTCACGGCTTCCGAAAATAGCCGATTTAGGACTCGGGTATTTCCAGCGCTATACGGCGCCTGCACACAGACCTAGGAGCTGACTGCGCAGGCGCCGTATATCTTCGAGTCCTATGGCTATGGCTGAAAAAAGCCGAAATAGGACTTGGAGATATACGGCACCTGCGCAGTCAGCTCCTAGGTCTGTGCGCAGGCGCCGTATAGCGCTGGAAATACCCGAGTCCTAAATCGGCTATTTTCGGAAGCCGTGACGCGCCATAGCGGCGCCATCCACCGCGGGGGAGAGAAATGAAAATGAATCATTACACAGTAAGTATAGCAATTAAAAAAAAAAACAGCATACTGGCGCTGATGCCAGTATGCTGGATCGGATGTGACATAGTAGATTTAGGGTGAACCACCGCTTTAAACTGAGAAAAAATAAATAAAAATTAAATAAATGTGGGATATTTTGTATAGCAAAAAGTAAAAAATATTGTGTTTTTTTCCAAAATTGTCGCTCTTTTTTTGTTTATAGCGCAAAAAATAAAAACCGCAGAGATGATCAAATACCACCAAAAGAAAGCTCTATTTGTGGGGAAAAAAAGGACATCAATTTTGTTTGGGAGCCACATCGCACGATTGTCAGTTAAAACGACGCAGTGTTAGAAGCTGAAATTTTGCCTGGGCAGGAAGGGGGTATATGTGCCCAGTAAGCAAGTGGTTAATCACAGACTGCTTATGTCTATATGTATGTTTTTGTTGTTCACGTTGTTGTTTTTTTCATACGTGTAAGCTTTCCTTTTTCTATCATTTCATTGTGAAACTCTTTCTTCAGGCAGTTTCACTGTGATGCAATACTGCCTGTAGAGTGTATGTGGGTGTCTGGATGGGCAGATCACATGGGTGGATGTAGATTCTTATGATTGCTGAATGTTGTAACTGCCTTATTATTATCACATGTCACATCAATAGAATTGATATTGTGTCCAGGCTGCTGTAATTTACCTAGGCCGAGACACAGCATTAGTCTGTTGCATTCATCACTGTGTGTTTTTCTGATTGCTAAGAATGTGTTGAATCATCTGTTATGAATTTGGAGCTTATAAAAAGAAATAGGAGGTTCTGGCAGGAACTTTTTGATACTAGTACAGGTCTCCGAAGACAGCAGATAAATGAAACGCTGTATTTGCAAAACTGCTTGATTTGCCACACAGTGGGGTATAGAAAGCCCCCTTTAAAACAATCACATTTTTTTGCTTTGCAGCCTGAAATGAAGACAGACACATTTTTAGTGCAACTTATAACATACAAGTGAAAGATATGTAACCGAGTGCGGACTATGCTTATTTGAAAAAATAATTTTAAATTTTCCCCAAATATTGGAGAAAAAGAAAAAAACACTGCGCAGAAACTAAAACCGTGAATGCTGGCAGTACCAAAAAAATTGTAGATACAAATTTGCAAAAATGTTAGAAAATATAAAAGGAAAATTTATTATCAAATACTTACCGTAATTTTCCTTTCCTGAAAGGCTCCATGGCAGCATACGTGTGGGTTGGCCCCGCCTCCATAACTACCCAATAGGACCCCTCCCTATAAATTTCAGCTGTGGGCTCTCAGCCGTGTTTCGTAACTAGCCGACTCCAAGAATTGGGAGGGACTCCTGCTGCCATGGAGCCTATCAGGAAAGGAAAATTACGGTAAGTATTTGACAATAAATTTTCCTTTTTCCTGACTGGCTCCATGGCAGCATACGTGTGGGAAATAACTCGCCAAACACACCCAAGTGGTTAAAAAAATGAGGCAAGAAATACATTTATTTAACACTGTCAACTGACAGCCCTTGTAAATTAAAATTCAATGAAGATAAAGCAGCCGGTTAAACACAACAGTGGGAAAACCAAACGTATTAATAGATGACCAAGAAGCCACTCTGCATATAACTTCAGGTGCGACATGACGTGAGGCTGCCCAAGAAGTCAAAATGCTCTGGGTTGAGTGTGCAGACACTGCCTCTGGAGGAGCCAAGTCCTTGGCTTTGTATGCCCTCTGGATGGTCTGAACTATCCAAGCTGCAACGGATCTGATTGAGGCCCGTTTTCCTTTGTTCTTTCCATGAAGAAAAATGAAAAGAAAATCTGTTTGTCTGAAAGATTCTGTCATATCCAGATATTGACTTAATGTGTGCCCCACATCAAAGGAATGAATACTTTGATCTTCAGATAACTCAAAAGCAGGGCCGATCCCAGGCGGGGTGCAAAGGGTGCGCTGCACCCAGGCGCCAGAGGGGAGGAGGCGCCAAAGTGTCAGTAGCGCCAGAGTGGGAGTCAGCATTGTGATTTCCCTAGACACTAGCGAGAGCGCCGTGATCACATTGCCCCCTACCTCTGCCGCCCACTGACCCGCTCGCAGCACTGTCCACATCCCCCGCACGGCGCCTGCTGTATCTGTAACAGGACTAACCTCCTCTCCATGTGCCCGCCCACAACCCCTTGTGCCGCCAATCTGTGCCTGGAAAGGGGTGTGGGCGGGAGATTTCAAAGCAGCCAGACAGTGACACCGATCTGATGTCGCTGCACAGTGTGCACACAGTCTCCTTCAGCCTCCTCTGTGCCCCAGCAGCAGTCAGTGATGCCTGGAGGATAAGGACGATCTGCCAGGGAGCTGCTGGAAGAAGCAGCAGAGGAGAGCACCTCCCGGATCAATAAGGTACTTGGCACCATACACGGACACACAGACCGACCTATCTTTAGATACAGACAGGGCTAGGGATCTCACAGCCGTTCTCTCTCTCACAGCCACTCCCTCTCTCTGTTAGCACTCCTCTCTGCCTCATCCCTCCCTCTCTGTCCACTATGACACTATCCTCTCTCTCGGCCTCATCCCTCTCCCCCTTGCTAATCCCTCTCTCTCTGCCTCATCCCTCCCTCTCTGCCTCATCCCTCCCTCTGCCTCATCCCTCCCTCTGCCTCATCCCTCCCTCTGCCTCATCCCTCCCTCTGCCTCATCCCTCTCTCTGCCTCATCCCTCCCTCTGCCTCATCCCTCTCTCTGCCTCATCCCTCCCTCTGCCTCATCCCTCTCTCTGCCTCATCCCTCCCTCTGCCTCATCCCTCTCTCTGCCTCATCCCTCCCTCTGCCTCATCCCTCTCTCTGCCTCATCCCTCCCTCTGCCTCATCCCTCCCTCTGCCTCATCCCTCTCTCTGCCTCATCCCTCCCTCTGCCTCATCCCTCTCTCTGCCTCATCCCTCCCTCTGCCTCATCCCTCCCTCTGCCTCATCCCTCCCTCTGCCTCATCCCTCTCTCTGCCTCATCCCTCTCTCTGCCTCATCCCTCCCTCTGCCTCATCCCTCTCTCTGCCTCATCCCTCCCTCTGCCTCATCCCTCCCTCTGCCTCATCCCTCTCTCTGCCTCATCCCTCTCTCTGCCTCATCCCTCCCTCTGCCTCATCCCTCTCTCTGCCTCATCCCTCCCTCTGCCTCATCCCTCCCTCTGCCTCATCCCTCTCTCTGCCTCATCCCTCCCTCTGCCTAATCCCTCTCTCTGCCTCATCCCTCTCTCTGCCTCATCCCTCCCTCTGCCTCATCCCTCCCTCTGCCTCATCCCTCTCTCTGCCTTATCCCTCCCTCTGCCTCATCCCTCTCTCTGCCTCATCCCTCTCTCTGCCTCATCCCTCTCTCTGCCTCATCCCTCCCTCTGCCTCATCCCTCTTTCTGCCTCATCCCTCCCTCTCTGCCTCATCCCTCCCTCTGCCTAATCCCTCTCTCTGCCTCATCCCTCTCTCTGCCTCATCCCTCCCTCTGCCTCATCCCTCCCTCTGCCTCATCCCTCTCTCTGCCTCATCCCTCCCTCTGCCTCATCCCTCTCTCTGCCTCATCCCTCTCTCTGCCTCATCCCTCTCTCTGCCTCATCCCTCCCTCTGCCTCATCCCTCCCTCTCTGCCTCATCCCTCCCTCTCTGCCTCATCCCTCCCTCTGCCTCATCCCTCCCTCTGCCTCATCCCTCTCTCTGCCTCATCCCTCCCTCTGCCTCATCCCTCCCTCTGCCTCATCCCTCCCTCTGCCTCATCCCTCTCTCTGCCTCATCCCTCTCTCTGCCTCATCCCTCCCTCTGCCTCATCCCTCCCTCTGCCTCATCCCTCCCTCTGCCTCATCCCTCCCTCTCTGCCTCATCCCTCCCTCTGCCTCATCCCTCTCTCTGCCTCATCCCTCCCTCTGCCTCATCCCTCCCTCTGCCTCATCCCTCCCTCTGCCTCATCCCTCTCTCTGCCTCATCCCTCTCTCTGCCTTATCCCTCTCTCTGCCTCATCCCTCTCTCTGCCTCATCCCTCCCTCTGCCTCATCCCTCTCTCTGCCTCATCCCTCCCTCTGCCTCATCCCTCCCTCTGCCTCATCCCTCCCTCTGCCTCATCCCTCTCTCTGCCTCATCCCTCCCTCTGCCTCATCCCTCCCTCTGCCTCATCCCTCTCTCTGCCTCATCCCTCTCTCTGCCTCATCCCTCCCTCTGCCCCTCATCCCTCCCTCTGCCTAATCCCTCCCTCTGCCTCATCCCTCTCTCTGCCTCATCCCTCCCTCTGCCTCATCCCTCCCTCTGCCTCATCCCTCTCTCTGCCTTATCCCTCCCTCTGCCTCATCCCTCTCTCTGCCTCATCCTTCCCTCTGCCTCATCCCACTCTCTGCCTCATCCCTCTCTCTGCCTCATCCCTCCCTCTGCCTCATCCCTCCCTCTGCCTCATCCCTCTCTCTGCCTCATCCCTCTCTCTGCCTCATCCCTCCCTCTGCCTCATCCCTCTCTCTGCCTCATCCCTCCCTCTGCCTCATCCCTCTCTCTGCCTCATCCCTCTCTCTGCCTCATCCCTCTCTCTGCCTCATCCCTCCCTCTGCCTCATCCCTCCCTCTGCCTCATCCCTCTCTCTGCCTCATCCCTCTCTCTGCCTCATCCCTCCCTCTGCCTCATCCCTCCCTCTGCCTCATCCCTCCCTCTGCCTCATCCCTCTCTCTGCCTCATCCCTCCCTCTGCCTCATCCCTCTCTCTGCCTCATCCCTCTCTCTGCCTCATCCCTCCCTCTGCCTCATCCCTCCCTCTGCCTCATCCCTCCCTCTGCCTCATCCCTCTCTCTGCCTCATCCCTCTCTCTGCCTCATCCCTCCCTCTGCCTCATCCCTCTCTCTGCCTCATCCCTCCCTCTGCCTCATCCCTCCCTCTGCCTCATCCCTCTCTCTGCCTCATCCCTCCCTCTGCCTCATCCCTCCCTCTGCCTCATCCCTCTCTCTGCCTCATCCCTCTCTCTCTGCAACATCCCTCTCTTACTGCCTCATCCCTCTCTCTCTGCCACATCCCTCTCTTACTGCCTCATCCCTCTCTCTCTGCCTCATCCCTCTCTTACTGCCTCATCCCTTTCTCTCTGCCTCATCCCTCTCTCTGCCTCATCCCTCTCTCTCTGCCTCATCTCTCTCTCTCTCTCTCTCTCTCTCTGCCCCATCCCTCTCTCTCTGCCTCATCCCTCTCTCTCTCTGCCTCATCCCTCTCTCTCTCTGTCTCATCCCTCTCTCTCTGCCTCATCCCTCTCTCTCTGCCTCATCCCTCTTCCCCTTGCTCATCCCTCCCTCTCTGCCTCATCCCTCTTCCCCTTGCTCATCCCTCTCCCCCTTGCTCATCCCTCTCTCTGCCTCATGCCTCTCCCCCTTGCTCATCCCTCTCTTTCTGCCTCATCCCTCTCTTTCTGCCTCATCCCTCTCCCCCTTGCTCATCCCTCTCCCCCTTGCTCATCCCTCCCTCTCTGCCTCATCCCTCCCTCTCTGCCTCATCCTTCTCTCTCTCTGCCTCATCCCTCTCCCCCTTGCTCATCCCTCTCTCTGCTTCATCCCTCTCCCCCTTGCTCATCCCTCTCTCTGCCTCATCTCTCTCTCTGCCTCATCTCTCTCTCTCTCTCTCTGCCGCATCTCTCTCTCTCTCTGCCTCATCGTTCTCTCTGCCTCATCTCTCTCTCGCTCTCTCTGCCTCATCTCTCTCTCGCTCTCTCTCTCTCTCTGCCTCATCTCTCTCTCTCTCTCTCTCACTCAACCCCCTTCTCTCTCCACCTCCATCTCTTTCAGCCCCACCTCCTCTCTCTGAGCCTGAGCTCTCTTTTAGCCCCACCTCCTCTCTCTGAGCCTGAGCTCTCTTTCGCCCCACCTCCTCTCTCTGAGCCTGAGCTCTCTTTCAGCCCCACCTCCTCTCTCTTTTCAGCCCCACCTCCTCTCTCTGGGCCTGAGCTCTCTTTCAGCCCCACCTCCTCTCTCTGGGCCTGAGCTCTCTTTCAGCCCCACCTCCTCTCTTTGTGCTTGAGCTCTCTTTCAGCCCCACCTCCTCTCTCTGTGCCTGATCTCTCTTTCAGCCCCACATCCTCTCTCTGTGCCTGATCTCTCTTTCAGCCCCACCTCCTCTCTCTGTGCCTGATCTCTCTTTCAGCCCCACATCCTCTCTCTGTGCCTGATCTCTCTTTCAGCCCCACCTTCTCTCTCTGAGCCTGAGCTCCCTTTCAGCCCCACCTCCTCTCTCTGTGCCTGAGCTCTCTTTCAGCCCCACCTCCTCTCTCTGTGCCTGAGCTCTCTTTCAGCCCCACCTCCTCTCTCTGTGCCTGAGCTCTCTTTCAGCCCCACCTCCTCTCTCTGTGCCTGAGCTCTCTTTCAGCCCCACATCCTCTCTCTGTGCCTGATCTCTCTTTCAGCCCCACCTCCTCTCTCTGAGCCTAAGCTCTCTTTCAGCCCCACCTCTCTCTCTGAGCCTGAGCTCTATTTCAGCTCTCTTTCAGCCCCACCTCTCTCTTTCAGCCCCACCTCTCTCTCTGAGCCTGAGCTCTCTTTCAGCCCCACCTCTCTCTCTGAGCCTGAGCTCTCTTTTAGCCCCCAATCAGGGTTATCAGGTTAGGGGAGGTGTGATGAGAGTGGGGGGGTATAGTTAGTATAATCAGTGTGATGTGTACCATAGGAGCCACAAGTCGGTCTTTGTTTCAGTGGCTGCCCGGGCAGATTAAATCCAAGCTATGTGACAGCAGGATACTGCTCTTCTGTGTAATCCAGGGGCACTGGTAAGCTGAAATTGGTGATCAATTATAAGGCTGCAATTGTTAGGTACTGGTAGGCTGCATTTGGTGAGCACTGGTAGGCTGCATTTTATGGGCACTGGTGAGGCTGCATTAATCTCTTGTACCATGGCTGCAGTCTCTGATCATCTCTTGTATCATGTTAGAAGTCTCTGACCATCTCCTGTATTATGTCCGGGGGCTCTTTCTAAACAGACTCTCTAACAGAAGCCCTCTCTGTGTCCATTAGAGAGACCCACCTCCAGGTCCAATTAGAGTACTATGCTTCTTTTCCTGTATTTTGTTTATTGCTAAGAGATCATGGGAGGATCCCAGGGTAACGATAACTCCTTAGGGCAGTGTTTCTCAATTCCAGTCCTCAGGCCCCCCCAACAGGTCAGGTTTTCAGGATTTCCCTCAGATGAAATGGCTGTGGTGATTACTAAGGCAGTGAAACTGATCAAATCACCTGTGCAAAATAATGGAAATCCTGAAAACCTGACCTGTTGGGGGGGCCTGAGGACTGGAATTGAGAAACATTGCCTTAGGGGAACATCCCTGTGTTTGAACGGTTGCCATAGAAACATTTGTAAAGGGGGAGGGGTTAGTAAGGTGACCACACCCTTGTAGGGGGCGCCAGAAATATTTCTGCACCCAGGCGCATGTGACCCTAGGATCGGCCCTGCTCAAAAGTGGACAGTACAATTTCCTGATTTTCATTAAAAAAATGGATGTAACTTTAGGATTTGAGCCCAGCATAGGGAATAATACTGCTCTATCTGGAAAGAAGGTCAAGAATGGTTCTTTTGAACCCAGATTTCTGATGTCAGAGACTTTTTAGCTGAAGTGACCGCTACTAATAAGACGGTCTTGAGTGTAAGATCCTTAGCTGATAGTGGTTTATCCGGATCAGAGCTGATCGTGGTAAGATAGTCCAGAACAAGAGACAGATTCCATTTAGGGAACCTCGGTTTTCTCTGGGGACTAAGCCAGATGGCGCCCTTGAAGAACTGGCGAACCAAAGGCTGATTGGCTCAAGGGATTCCAGTAAATGCAGAGATGGCTGAGATTTGCACTCTGAGTGAACTGACTGCCAAAGGCAAGTCCAAACCTGTTCATAAAAAAACTGAGTTTTCCTCTGGAAGACATGTGATCTGTAAATTTTTACCAGATAGGCTCATAAACTTTGTTGGTACTATTTCTTCTAGCGTTAAGAAGAGTTGAAATTGCATCGTCTGGACATTGTAATGTTTCAAGCCTTCCCCTTTCAAGAACCACACCCTGAGGTGCAGATGAGCTGGACATGGGTGCAACATTGTGCCCTGAGGCCGCGTACACACGATCGAACATGTCCGCGGAAACTGGTCCGTAGACCAGTTTCCGCGGACATGTTCGATCGTGTGTACGGCCTAGTGGACAGGTTTCCAGCAGACTAAAGTTTTAAAACATGCTTTAAAACTTGTCCGCTGGAAACCTGTCCGTGGAAGCATTTTATTTCCTTGTTTGTGGAACGTCGCGGCATCATCGTCACCGCCACGTCACCGCGGTGTCTGTCTGCAGGGATTTTGGTCTGATCGCGTGTACACACATCAGACGAAAATATCCCAGGTGACATGTCCGATAAAAATGGTCCACGGACCGTTTTCATCGGACATGTTTCCTCGTGTGTACGCGGCCTGAGAGAGGAGGTCCTGTCTGAGGGGAAGAGGTATCAAATCCCGGTAACTGAGAAGCGTTAGTAGGGAAAGCCATGGCCTGTTGGGCCAAAATGGAATCACTGCTAGGATTTCTACATCCTCTGATCTGAGATGGCAAAGAAATGGAAGGATCACAGGTACTGCCGGAAAGTCATATGCTTTGCCAAATTTCCATTGATCTGTGAGAGCGTCTATCCCGTGACATCATCTGCCTGGAGTTTGCATGTTCTCCCTGTGTACGGCCTAGTGGACAGGTTTCCAGCGGACTAAAGTTTTAAAACATGCTTTAAAACTTGTCCGCTGGAAACCTGTCCGTGGAAGCATTTTATTTCCTTGTTTGTGGACGTCGCGGCGTCATCGTCACCGCCACGTCACCGCGGTGTCTGTCTGCAGGGATTTTGGTCTGATCGTGTGTACACACATCAGACGAAAATATCCCAGGTGACATGTCCGATAAAAATGGTCCACGGACCGTTTTCATCGGACATGTCTCCTCGTGTGTACGCGGCCTGAGAGAGGAGTAGGAACAAGATGACTCTTTTCCAAATTCAACAGCCATTCAAATTCTTGGAGAGTGGCAATTACTATGTCCCTGTGTTCCAGGAGTTAACTTCTGCTTTGAGGTAGAAGTAAGAGATCGTCTAGTGAAGAAGACAAATTCCTTTCACTCGGAGGAGAGCCACAATGGCTAAAAGAACCTTGGAAAATACCCAAGGTGACGTTGTGAGACCAAATGGAAGGCAGGTGAACTGTAAATGTTGATTGACTACCACAAAGCGGAGGTACTTTTGATAGTCTGCTGCCACTGGGACGTGGAAGTATGCGTCTTTCAGGTCCATTGACACTAACCAATCTCCTGAATGAACTGACTGCTGGATTGTCAATAGTGACTCCATTTTGAATTTTCTTTCCGAATAATCGGTGAGATGAGAAAAGTCTATTACTGGTCTCCAGGTACTGTTCTTTTCCTGTATCATGAACAAAGGGGAGTATATGTCTTTCGCCTCGTTCGCCCTCTGGAACAGTAATGGCTGTGCCTTCAGTTACCAAAGAGCTTGCATAAGCCAATAGGATTTGCTTTTTTTCTTCTGTAAATAGAATCTGAGCCTGGGATTGCTGTTGAAGACCTAGATGTGGCCTGAAGAGACCGTCTTGATGGTCCAAAAATCTCGAATTGAGGCCGCCCAATTTTAGAAAGATTTTTCAGTAGACTCCTGATGACTAGAAGGAGTACTCTCAGGCCGTGTACACACGATCAAACGTATCCGATGAAAACTGTCCGACGAACCGTTTTCATCGGATATGTCTGCTGAGCTGTTTTGGTCTGATGGTTGTACACACCATCAAACCAAAATCCCCGGACAGACAGCGCGGTGACGTGGCGGTGACGTTGACGCCGCCATGTCACCAAACCAGGAAGTAAAATACTTCCACGCATGCGTCGAATCCATTTCGGGCCGCTGGTTAGGCGTACTAACCAGCGGACATGTCGGAAGGACGGGTTTCCAGAACGGGTTGCTGGAAAAACCTGTCTGCTAGTCTGTACACACGGTCGGATCTGTCCGCTGAAACTGGTCTGCGGACCAGTTTCAGCAGATATGTTTGATCGTGTGTACGCGGCCTCAGTTTGCTTCTTGAAAGAAGACTGTCTAGATTTCCAGGGCCTTGAAAATTCACGACCAGGCCTGTAGCTGCGTGCTTCCCTTGCACGGTCTGTATTCTGTGCTCTGAAAAAAAGTGCGCTTCTGAATTTGTAAACGCCTATCCTGAAGGAGGAACCCCGACTTGCCACCTGTAGCTCAGGAAATGGCACTATCAAGTTTATTGCCAAAGATAAAAGCCCTTAAAAGGGAAGGTGGCACCACGCTTGCTTTGAAGCTGGATCCGCCGACCGGGGACGGAGCCATAAGGCACAACGGGCAGTGACCGCTGACAACATTACTCGAGCCACTAGGCGAATAACATCAGTAGAGGCCCCCCCAGAAAGGCCGATGCTAGCCTGATTTGCTGAATAGGAGAGCTCCTGGCCATATCTTCAGAGATACTTCTGAGGGAATCATTCACATTGTCTGACCATGCCTCTAAGGCCGCGTACACACGATCGAATATATCTGCTGAAACTGGTCCGCAGACCAGTTTCAGCGGACAGATTTGATCGGGTGTACGGGCTAGCAGACAGGTTTCCAGCAGACAAAAGTTTTAAAGCATGCTTTGAAACTTGTCTGCTGGAAAGCCGTCTGTCGGATATGTCCGCTGGTTAGTACGCCTAACCAGCGGACCAAAATCTCCTGCATGCGTCGAATGGATTTGACGCATTCGTGGAAGTATTTTACTTCCTGGTTTGGTGACGTGGCGGCGTCAACGTCACCGCCACCGCGATGTCTGTCCGCGGGGATTTTTGGTTTGATCGTGTGTACACAGATCAAACCAAAACATCCCAGGAGACATGTCCGATGAAAACGGTCCGTCAGACCGTTTTCATCGGATATGTCTCCTCGTGTGTACGCAGCCTTAGGCTTTTGAGACGGCTCCTAAAGCCAGAAATGGTTTACAGACTGACCCTGCTGTCAGGTAGATTCTCTTCAGGTCTGAATCAATCCATCTCTCTAGAGGATCTTTAAAGGAAATCGTATCTTCCAAGGGAAGGGTTACATATCTCACCAGACGCATCAAAGCTGCATCAATCAATAGAGCAGAGATTTAAGATGTTTCACGTCTTCCTCTTAAAAAGGATATAATTTTGCAATTTTTTGACCGCATAGAGCCCTTTTTTTGTCTTTTTTTTTAGGTTTACCCCATTCTTCTGAGATAATGGCACCTATTTCCGTGACAAATTGAAAATAATGTCGCTCCTTATTGAGCTGTTTAAAGACTTTCCATTTTTTGGGAGGAGAGATAATTGGATCTTCCAAATTCAAAATTCCTTGACTGCTTTCACTAAGCAGGAACTAAGGCATAATCAAAGCCTATCCATGGATCATCCACTTCTGACCCACTCTCTGAGGGGGAAGCTGAGTGATGGCTGTTTTGAGCGACTTTACAAGTCTCATGCATTTGTCCCTGATCCAACAAGGGAATCATTGGGTCTGGAGGAGAACGAGCGGTTCTTTGCGGCGGCGTAACTTTTCCTATTTACGTTACGCCGCCGCAACTTTACGCGCAAGTGCTGTATTCACAAAGCACTTGCATGTTAAGTTGCGGCGGCGTAGCGTAAATTGGTCAAAATAGGCGGGTACGGGGCGTCTCCTATTTAAATTAGGCGCGTCCACGTGACGAACGTACTGCGCATCCGCCGGCCATAAAAAAAAACCCAGTGCGCATGCTCCAAATCTTGTCGCTACTTGTCAATGAAATCGACGTAAACGTAACTTACGCCAGCCCCATTCTGAATCGACTTACGCAAACTACGTAACTTACGCCCAAAACGACGAGGTCACGACGTCCATACTTAACATAGGATGTGCCTGCTTTGGGCAGCTTTATCTTTACGCCGGGAAAACCCTTATGTAAACGGCGTAAAGTTACTGCGTCGGGCCCGCGTACGTTCGTGAATTGGCGTATCTCGCTGATTTACATATTCTCGGCGTAAATCAGCGAGAACGCCCCCGGCGGCCATTTTAAAACTGCATTTAAGATCCGACGGCGTAATACAATTACGCCTGTCGGATCTTTGCAGCAAACCGGCGTATCTTGTTTTCTGCATACAGAAAACAAATAAGCCGGCGCAAAGTGTGAGTTATGCCGGCGTATCACTGATACGCCGGCATAACTCTACCTGAATCTGGCCCATAGTTTTCCAATTTTACCTGCTGAGAGAGGGCTGGCCACTAGGGGCAGCGAAGCATCCATTATAGCACAAACACATTGCAGGTGGGAGAATCAAACACCAGATCACAAACGACTGAAAAAACATGCTAAATCCGACCGATCTGAATGAGCACTTACCTAAGATATGTCTCTGTAAATGCACCAGGAAACTGTCGTTTGCCGATCTTCACAGATTTCCCGACTTTTTTTTTAAAAACTACGGCGATACTCGCGCGCGTGCGCGAACCAAACCTTGCTTTCATTCCCGGATCTGTCCGATCGTAGAACGCAGACGGAAACCCGGAAGTAAGAGGGAGCGGCGGCTGGAACGCACAAGAATCAGACGCTCACTGGGCATGCAATCATGAAGAAAACAACATATGGAAAAACAGAGAAACAAACAACAAACATAAACACTGCTGCCATGAAGGCGATACTGCTTACCACCACCTACGATCGATTTGGCCAGGGACACCGCATCCATACACACACCGGGCTTTCAGCAGATAATGGCCACCTGCACATTGCTAGATATTCAGGCCTGTGCGCGGTCGTCTCTCCAGTGGAAGACAAAACCAGCTCTTCAGCGCTACTCTGAAATACACTCCATACCCTGCTTAACAGTCAAGGCTTATCGGAGGGATGAGACACCATCAATATCGGCCGATCTTGATCGTGGGAACAAACGTCTTCAGGTAGGAGAACCAAACACATGGTCCTACGGAGGCTGAGAGCCCACAGCTGAAATTTATAGGGAGGTGTCCTATTGGGTAGTTATGGAGGCGGGGCCAACCCACACGTATGCTGCCATGGAGCCACTCAGGAAAAAAGGTACTTGCTACCCAAGTGTAAACAAGTAGATAAATAAATAAATATTATTACTTGATATGAAAGTCGAAAATTTATAAAATATCCCTCCTCCAAATGGGTAGACTAAATTATATGTATAAACAGACTAAGTGCATGAGCATATTCTATTGCCTACAAATATATACCATGAAAATTAAAATTCATGTGAAAAAAGAATGTATATGGACAACAATTAAAAAGAGATCAAATGTCAATGAATCGATCAATGAGTGGATCAGAGATCTTCTTAGCCTTAAAAATGTGACTTCCAGACAAAAAACAAAAATGTGTGCGTGTGTCTTCCACCACATAAACACCCAAGTGATATGGTGTTGTAGTCTCCTTACCGGATGATGTGACCACAGATACAGCGGTCAAAAAAAGCCCAGGGTGTTTTAAAGTCTCCCTAAAAGACTTGTGCTGAATCTGGCTCCTGCTTTTGCTCAATGGGTCAGGCATTCATAGATATCTCAAAAGACAAATAAAACAAGCCACATAGTGTAGACTGCAATAAAATTGGCATTTAATAAAAGCATTGCACTTACAGGGATGAATGTAAATTGCGCGGTGTACAAACAGTCTCACTGGCATGTATAAACGGGATCACGGCATCTTCTCCTATCTCTCCGTGGCATCAGTCTGCCGTGTAGATGGACGTGATGATGTCAGGTCGATAGCCACGCCTACGCGTTTCGTCACAAGATGACGTCTTCCGGGATTGGCTGCTTATTTGACCTCCACAGACTGTCTATTATTATATTATTATTATTAGCCTAGCCTTGTTTCTATATCCCCCTAGTGCTGATGTTCTATCATATAGCCGCTACCCATCAGGAAGCTGCTACCCTAATGCGCAGGCGCGATGAGCAGCCAAAGTGCATAGTTGGCAACATTGTAAAAAAAATTATAGGGACACTTTTTTGGCTGTAGGCAGAGTCTTATTATAATTAGGGGGTGGGGCATGCGTTTGTTGGCGTGACTTAAAAAAATAAAAATGCGGCAAAGTTTGGGCGTGGTTTACGCAAAATATTGAACATAGTTACCCCCCTGTGCATAGTTACCCCCTGTACATATTCCTGTAGATAGTTACCCCCATGTACATAGTAACCCCCCGTGCATAGTTACCCCCCGTGCATAGTTACCCCAGGGCTTTTTTTCAGGGGGAACTTGGGGGAACTGAGTTCCACCACCTTTAGCTCAGACCCTTTGGTGCCTGCTCACCACAATCACTTGTAAACAAAGTTTGGTTTCTGTGTTTACAAGTGACAGCTCTGCACTCTGTATGTAACCTCCCTGAACTCTCCACTCTGTATGTAATACAATCCTCATATTTAATGCCCCTTTAATACCCTTCTACTGTTTGGGAAATCTGAACAGGGTCGTGGTTGAGTTCCTGCACCTATTTTCTGAGAAAAAAAAGCTCTGGTTACCCCCCCTGTACATAGTAAGCCCCCTGTACATAGTAACCCCCCCTGTACATAGTAACCTCCTTCGTACATAGTTTCCCCCCTGTAGGGCAGCACAGTGGTGTAGTGGTTAGCACTTTTACATAGCAGCAAAAGGTTCGCTGGTTCAAATCCCGACCGTGACATCATCTGCCTGGAGTTTGCATGTTCTCCCTGTGTCTGCATGGGTTTCCTCGGGGTACTCCGGTTTCCTCCCACACTCCAAAGACATGCTGGTAGGTTAATTGGATCCTGTCCAAATTGGCCCAGTATATACTGTATGTATATATGTGTGTATGACTGTGTGTCCCAAGCGTGTCGAGATCCTACGGGGTAAATGACCGCACCAGCCAGGAAGACACTGGCTGCAAAAAGCGACTAGAGGCGATTCAGTTTGCATGTGTAGCACTATACAAGTCATTCATTCTGTACATATTACCCACCTGAACATATTTACCCCCCCCTGTACATAGTTACCGCCCCATGTACCTTGCATCCTCCACGTAGACAAAGCCTGCTTTCCCCATACATAGCTATGGGGGAGATATTGCAGTAATGGCGGAGGTTGCAGCTGAGATCGTTTGTCGCTGGCCCGGGTTGTATACCGACATCCCTGCATAACACACAGACAACGGCAGAGCAAACTCCCACAACAAGCGGTGCCGTGTGTTCAGTGGAGAGGGAAGGCGCCCGGATTTGTGCAGCAAATTGGTTTCAGTGTACAAGAAAATAGTCTACTTGTACACGGAAAAGAGAAGCCGATTGGCTGCCCCTCCCCTCTCCACTGAACACACAAGGAAAGACACCTTGCGGCAAAAGGCAAAATCCCAGGAATTTAATCAGGACGAGGGTCCCAAAATCGGGACTGTTGGCAAGTATGGAAGTGACGTTGCCTCGCGGCCATCTTGGTACACCCGCACTCGCCCGCAGTAAGCCTAGAAGTCGGCAAGCGGAAATCTTTATACAGCCACTGGAGTCTTGCTTTTCACAGTTATTTTTAACAGTAAACTCAGCTTATATAGTGAAATACAGTATTTAGAACCAGTGTTGGACACTGGGAACCAGATTGCTGAGTCCACAGACGAATACCTGCTTTAACCTACCTGTGTGAGGAAGAATCGTTTGTTGGTCCCATCAGGAGACTTTGAGGTCTATCAGGATTGGTGAGGAAGCTTATGCTCACAGATCCCATTCTTCTGCCAAGTGAACACAGGACACCTACCACATTTTCTTGAATTACAAATAGAATCACTATCATCTAGGATTTATCATCGTGCATTGTTCATCATCTCTTTGCTTCAGCTAGGAGTTTCTATTCCATGAGCTCCAACATTGCCAGTCAAGGCCTTGCTGTTAGGACAGTGTTGTTAGTACTCTTAAAGGGGACTTTTAACTGATCATTACAATATACTGTCTCTCATTAGGATCATTAAAAGTCAGTCTGGAGTTTATCTTTAAAGTGAACACTTTCCTTATAGTCATTGATGGTTACTCTAATATCCTGTAATTGCGTACATTGTTTCATTTATGTGTTATTACTAATTACTATTGTCACAAGAGTTATTTCAACCTAGTCTTGGTTCAACCCAGGATTTGGCTGAACAACTCTATTTTATACCTCTCATTTTAAAGAAGTAAAGTCAGAGAGAGTTTAAACTATTTGCTTTGTGTCTGTGTATCATTTAAAGGTGTACATAGCATGTCTGAACCTAGAGTGTCAGAGGGACTGGAGGGTTCACGGGGTCAAGGCAGTATTAGAGAACATGCATTACCAAGAAACCCCCCCCAGCCTCAAGAGGCTTTCTTCACTGTAAGTAATCGAGGGGGCGGCAAGTAGCGGATGTTTTTTCACCTTAATGCATAGGATGCATTAAGGTGAAAAAACATGAAGGTTTACAACCCCTTTAAGATTAAGGACCAGGCTTTCTTACAAGTAAAAATCTGTATTTTTTGCTAGAAAATTCGTTGGTGGGAGGAATAGTGGCCCATTGTTGCTGTCAGTGGAAGAAATGGTGGCCCATCATTGGTGTTAGTGGTAGGAATAGTAGCCCATCGTTGGTATCAATTGAAGGTATTGTGCCCTTTTGATAGTGCTCCATATGCCCCATTGTTGGTGTCAGTGGATGAAATGGTGCCCCAAGGGCCAGATAAAGGCAAGCAAAGGGCGCATCTGGCCCCAAGGCCACAGTTCGGAGACCACTGCCCTAGAGAATAAAATGGCGATTGTTGCAATTTTTTATGTTATACAGTATTTTTTTAGAAAAAATTACACTTTTATGAATAATATATATATATATATATATATATATATATATATATATATATATATATATATATATATATAACTGATTTTATTTGTAAAATATAAAAGAGGATGTTATGCCGAGTAAATAGATACGTAACATGTTATGCTTTTAAATTGCGTACTCTTGCGGAATGGAACTACAGTACTTAAAAATCTCCGCAAGCTGTAACATGTTTACCGGTTTCCAGTTTTGGGTTACAGGCATGGTTTAGTCCAGGGATCCTCAAACTACGACCCTCCAGCTGTTGCGGAACTACACGTCCCATGAGCCATTGTAAAACTCTGACATTCAGAGACATGACTAGGCATGATGGGAATTGTAGTTCCTGAACAACTGGAGGGCCATAGTTTGAAGACCTATGGTCTAGTCTAGTGCTAGAAATATTGCTCTCATGATAATGTTCACAGTGATACCTCACACTGTTTACCTATGTGGGCGTAACCTACGTATGCATTCGCTTCTGCGCGCGAGCACTGGGGACAGGGGTGCTTTAAACATTTTATTTTCTTACACTGCCCCTTTAAAAAAATGTATCACTCTTATTCCTGTCACAAGAAATTTAAACATATCTTCTGATAACAATAAAGCATGACAGGTCTTTTTTATAGAGCAATCTGGGGTCAATAAGACCCCACAACTCTCCTCTACAATAGAAAGCATTAGAAAATAAAAAACATCATTTTTTTTTTATATATAACATTGATCTAATGCTTTCCAAAAACAAAATCGAACATGAATAGGTTACTAAAGTACAAAAAATCTTGTACGATAGCATAGCATTTCGGAAGTGATGTAATGCGTTTGTATTTTTGGACAAAAACTGTACTGATTAAACAAAAGTTGTAGGATCTGGTATTGTACGAGAAAATTTTTGTGTTTATCCATTCAGAAAATTTCTGACGTCGGCTACGATCAGATTATCGTACGATCACTTCAAAAGCAGTATTTTTTGTACAATATTCTGATTGTGTGTACGAGGCTTAAAGGGGTTGTAAAGGTTAATATTTTTTTCCCTAAATAGCTTCCTTTACCTGCAGTCCTCCTTCACTTACCTCATCCTTCCATTTTGCTTTTAAATGTCCTTATTTCTTCTGGAGAAAGCCTCTTGAGGGGGGTGGGAGCGAGCAGGAGAGTCAGGACGCTCTACTTTGCAGATAGAGAAAGGAGCTGTGTGTTAGTGGGTGTCCTGACACTCCTGCTCGCCCCCTCACAAGGGAGAAAGTGTCACATTACGGTGTGTAGGTACAGACAGAAGAACAGGAAGTGAGGATTTCTCAGAAGAAAGGAGAAGGAGGACTGCACTAAGGTAAAGGAAGCTATTTAGGGAAACATTTTTTTACCTTTACAACCCCTTTAAAGCAAACTATAGACGAGTAGAAAACCAAACATTATTTTCTTCATCTGCGGAAGTGATGCAATGTATTTTGACCTCAGGTAACTCTAATAAAGTCTGCTTAGTACATAAGGTGTCAACATATCTTCATTGTAATGTAAACATATTTATGTACTATTTGCTTTCTGTTAGCAGGCAGAGCATTAGTACTTAAAGTGAAACTTCACTCTCTCAATCAACATTGACTATTCCATAGTTCCCAACAGTCCCAAATTGCCAAACAGTCTATTCCATAGACCCTTGTCCCAGTCTTATTGCGTCCCGGGAAATTTCCTGTGAAATTGGCGGTTCCCCAATTTTTCGCCAGAGCCGCCACTAGAGGTCCGGGGGCCACCACTAGTGAATTGTCTTCACTGCCATTTTACAAAAGACCAGCTCTCGTGATGAAGAAACAAGAGGCGGAGCCCAGGTGGCAATGAAAGTGACTGCCAATAGAAATGGTGCTGCTCAATTTCTAATCTCCAAAGGCGACGCTGTAAAATGTTTACAGGTTACCAGTTTTGAGTTACAGAGATGGTCTAGTGCTAGAAATATAGCTCTTGCGATAATGTTTGCGGTGATACCTCACATGTGTGATGCAAACACCATTTAGAAACACCAATAGAAATGGAGCTGCCCCATTTCTATTAGCAGGTGCTTTCATTGCCACCCAGGCTCTGTCTCTTTTTTCTTCCCTTCGGCCTCCACGAGAGATGGTCTTCTGTAAATGGCGCGGAGATCGAATCACCAATAGAGAGAAGCATGGACTAGCTGCATCTGTGGTGACAAAGTGCGCCGTATCTGTGGTGATGACAAGCTGTGTCTGTGGTGAGAAGCATGCTGCATCTGTGGTGACTAAGTGTGCCGTATCTGTGGTGACTAAGTGTGCCGTATCTGTGGTGACAAGCTATGTCTGTGGTAAGAAGCATGCTGTATCTGTGGTGACAAGTGACATGCTGTATCTGTGGTGAAAAGTGTGCTGTATCTGTGATGACAAGTGCACTTTATCTGTGGTAAAAAGGACATGCTGTATCTAAGGTGATACATGAGCGCTGTACCTGTGGTGACAAGTGCTCTGTATCTGTGGTGACAAAAGGCACACTGTATCTGTGGTAAAAGGGATAAGCTGTATCTGTGGTGACAAGTGAGCTCTGTATCTGTGGTCACAAGTGACACACTGTATCTGGGGTGACAAGTGCTCTGCATCTGTGGTGACAAGTGTGCTGTATCTGGGGTGACAAGTGCCCTGCATCTGTGGTGACAAGTGAGCAAAGCATCTGTGGTCACACAAGTGACACACTGTATCTGGGGTGACAAGTGCTCTGTATCTGTGGTGACAATAATAATCACATGTAAAATCCAACAGGCTGGTTATATCCAAGTTGATTAACCAGCCTGCCTGGTTTGAATCTCAGCTGGTCCCTGCTGAACCGGATGAGATTCAAACCGGCTTTAGTCCATTAAGGAACGTTTTTGGTGCGTTTTTTTGAGTCACGTGTCCTTTTTTCACAGGTAAAAAATACACTGGAAAAGCGGCAAAAATTCTTAAGTGTTTTTTCCCACTTTTTGCAATGTAGAAGTGTGAAAGCAGCCTAGGGCAATACGTGAGATTGGATTTTATCCATACCAATAGCCTTGTGGTCCTTGCCTGGGCCTGCACCCACACACAGCCAGGGACCGCATCAAACCCAAAAGCAATAATTTATTATATTGCAGCCTACCAATTCATAGATGTGATGGCTGCATTTGTTTTCTTCTTTAGGCTTTTTTTTCTTCTATTTTTATCTGGCGATCTGGCCAGTAAGTCTGTTTTTCAACAGAAAGGCTCTCTTGTAGTTAGTGATGAAACAAATCATTTATAAATAACTAGGGGGCTTAATTTGATCATCTATTTATTTCTGTAAAACCTTTATCCCAAAGGGAAACAAACTGTTACTGTAACTGCTCATAAAGAATTGGCTTGTGTTTACCTTCAATTTGGACCTGCTAGTCCATCTAATACTCCCCTCTCCTCAGACTGACAAAGCTGCTATTCAAAGTTGTCCGTGCTCATTCATGCAGAGTGGGGGGAACTCTAATACAGGAGGTGTGTTACTGGCCAGATCACCAGGTGGAAATAGAGGGGAAAAAAGCCTTAAAAAAAGAAAAGAAAACGAATGCAGCCACAACATGTAATGATTGGTTAGCTGCAATGTATTATATTTTTACCTGCTCTGTGTAGTAGTTTTGCACAGAGCAGCCCCGATCCTCCTCTTCTTGGGTGCTCCTGGCAGCTTGCTATGGGGGCACCTGAGCAGGCTCACTCCCAAACCGAGACTCCGTGTGTCCATTCACACACAAAGCCATTGCTTGGTCCCGCCTCCTCTGTCTCCTCATTTGCTCACTGGCTATGATTGACAGCAGCAGGTGCCAATGAGGAGAGGAATTCCCCAGACAGCCACAGCTTTCATTCACATTGCTGGATCGAGATGGGGCTCAGGTAAGTATTAGGTGGGCTGGAAAATGGCCTCTTTCCAGAAAGTGCAGCGTGCTTTGCACATGGGAACCTGCTATGAAGCGGCAAGGCTTCACTGCTGGTTTCCCTTATGAGGAATGGCGGCGGCAGCACCAGAGAGCCAATCAAAATATTGACTGGGGTGCCGACATCACAGGATCCCTGGACAGGAATGTTACTAATATTTAAAATGAGCAGCTATGGAGCTCCACTTTAATATCTATAGCACAGTGCTGGTGAATGGATGACTGACTTCTACCCTGTTTTCTGAGGTCAGACAAGACTTCAGCTTCTGTTTATTGTTAAAGTGGTTGTAAAGGTTTTTTTTTTTTTCTGTTTTCTGGTTCCTTGCATTGTTGGTTCACTTACCTTTTCCTTCGATTTCCCTTCTAAATATTTTTTTTTCTTTGTCTGAATTTCTCACTTCCTGTTCCTCCTCAGTAAACTTTCCCCCATCATCCAAGCCGTTCTGGCTGGGGGTTAGTCAGTTTAGACAGCTTACTGAGGAGGAACAGGAAGTGAGAAATTCAGACAAAGAAAAAAAAACATTTAGGCCCAGATTCACAGAGAGATGGGCGCACATTACGCCGCCGTAGTGCAAACGCCGTACGCCACGCCAACGTAGCGCGGAGAGGCAAGCATAGCATTCAGCAACCAGTGCTCCCAATGCTGCGCCAGCGTGGGTTTCGAGGGTGCAGGCCGGCGTAGGTGGAAGTGGGCGTGACCCCATGCAAATGATGATCCGAGCATGGTGCAATGTTTTACGCCCGGCGTATCACGAACTGCGCATGCGCCGTTACGCACAGCACCCTTATGCACCTGCTCACAACCACGCCGGCACAACTGCCTAAGCTACGCCGGATCACCAGGTACGCCGTGAACTTAACGTACGCCCAGCCAGACACGTCCAACGCACAATACGCCGGCTTGTGTTCCCTGGTGCAGACCTTTGCATGTCTGTTGCCGGGTTGCACTTCATCTATGGGGAATAACTTTACGCCGGACGTACAACTTACGCGCAACCTCGCGTAGAAAGCTACGTCGGCGTAGGGTGGCCAGTTTTTAGGTGTATGTTGGTTTGTGGGTCTGGCAACCAGCATTCGGTTGGAGGAGAACCACCTAGCATTTAGGAAAAAGGTCAAGACTTTTCTCTTTTGATATCAAAGGAGACAGGAACAACAAGCGCCCAGAGGCGATTCAGTTCGCATGTGCCGCGCTATATAAGTTTTCATTCATTCATTCACACAGATACGCCGGCGCACATTTGCACTTACGTCGCCGTAATGTGCTATACGTCAGCGTAAGTGCTTTGTGAATCTGGGTTATAGAAGGGAAAAGGTAAGTGAACCAACAATGCACTAGCTTAAAGGAACCTATTTAGAAAATAAAAAACAAACCTTTACAATCCCTTTAAGTTTATCAGCAAACAGAATGGAGAGATTCTTTATAATTACATACACTATTTGTGGAAGTGGTTAACCCTTCTGTCCCCGGTTCACGCCACAATTTCTGCTTTCTGGATGCATTTCTGTGCGCACCTATTGGATGCGTTCCAGCTTGTTATTTCTCTTCTTTTTTTTAATTCATCTCAATTGAGGAAACTTGAGGACAGGTGCTATTTTTACAGTATGTGTTTTGCTGCATTCCAGATGCATTCCATACAGAAAAAAATTGCATCATGTTCCATTTTAGTTGACTGCACTAGAATGCCCTACATTGGTGTGAACTAGGGGCATTGGAATCCATATTAACCACTTCAGCCCCGGAAGATTGTACCCCCTACCTGACAAGAGCACTTTTTACAATTTGGCACTGCGTCGCTTTAACTGACAATTGCGCGGTCCTGCGATGCTGTACCCAAACAAAATTGACATCCTTTTTCCCCACAAATAGAGCTTTCTTTGGTGGTATTTGCTCACCTCTGCGGTTTTTATTGTTTGCGCTATAAACAAAAGAAGAGGGACAAAAAAAAAAACAATGGCCCAGATTCAGAGAGAATTAGATTCTCGTAGAGTATCAGAAATACACTACGCCGCCGTTTTTTACCTGGCTCTACGTGGAATCCAGGTAGATTTTGTCCAGTAAACGACGGCGGCGTAGTGTATTCCTCCTGTCGCAATCCATCTACGCGAGTAGGGGGCGTGAAGCATTTAAAATAGGCGCGTTCCCGCGGAGATCGAACTGCGCATGCTCCGTTCGCAAATTTCCCGCCGTGCATTGCGCGAAATCACGTCGTTAGGTCATTCGTTGTTTGAGTAGCATCGTTTACAGACATTTCTATTCCCGAACGACTTACGTAAAAAAAAAAAAAAAAAAAATTTAATTTGACGCGGGAACGACGGCCATACTTAACATGGGCTACGCACCGTTAGACCAGCAAAAAGCTCCTCCCAGCGGCCGCAAAAATATCGCAGCGTAGATCCGAAGGCTTACGAAGACGTAAGCCTCTCGGATCGAAGCCCGAAGCCGCCGTATCATGGTTTGAGGATTCAAACTAGTGATACGGCGCGCAAAATTTGAAATGACTCCTGTCTAACACCAGTTAGATAGGCGTAATTGCTCTATGAATCTGGGCCAATATCTTTTACTTTTTGCTATAATAAATATCATACATTTAAAAAAAAAAAATTCCTCAGTTTAGGCTGATATGTATTCTTCTACATATTTTTGGTAAAATTTGGTAAAAATTGCAATAAGCGTATATTGAGTTATAGGGCCAGATTCAGATACAAAAATGTATCTTTCCGGCGGCGTAGCGTTTCCTCTTTACACTACGCCGCCGCAAATATTATGAGCAAGTGCCTTATTCAGAAAGCACTTGCTCCATAATATGCGGCGGCGTAGCGTAAAGTGCACGGCGTAAGGCCGCGCAATTCAAATTGCTGAAGTGGGGGCGTGATTCATGTAAATGAATCATGACCCCACGTAATTGACGTTTTTTTTTGGACGGCGCATGCGCCGTCCGTGGACGTTCCCAGTGCGCATGTGCGAGATCACGTCGCTTTTTCTCAATGTAAACGACGTGAACGTAACTAACGTCGAGCCCCATTCCCGAACGATTTACGCAAACAACGTAACCGACGTACAATTCGACGCGGTCCCGACATCCATACTTAACATTTGCTGCGCCTGCTATAGCAGGGGTAACCTTACGCCGGTCTCACGCTTACGCAAATGACGTAAAATATGACGCGCCATCGCAAGTACGCTAGTGAATCTGCGTAAATAGCGAATTTGCATAATTTACGCGAAAAGCAACGGAAGCGCCACCTAGTGGCCAGCGTAAATATGCAACTTAAGGTACGACGATCTAAGCGAATTACGCCGCTCGTATCTTAGAAGAAAGCCGGCGTATCTTCTTTTCTGAATAGCAAAAAAAGTTACGACGGCTATTCTTAGTATTTACGCAGCGTATCTATAGATACGCTGACGTAAATGCTTTCTGAATCTGGCCCATAGTGTCTACAAAATAGGGGATAGATTTTTGGCATTTTTATTATTATTATTTTTTTTTACTAGTAATGGCAGCGATCAGCGATTTTTATCGGGACTGCGATATTATGGCGGACACATTTTTGGGACCATTGAAAATTTTACAGCGATTAGTGCTTTAAAAATTCACTGATTACTTTAAATCTGTCACTGGCAGGGAAGGGGTTAACACTAGGTGGCGATCAAGGGGTTAATTGTGTTCCCTCTGCATGTTCCAATTGAAGGGGGATGGGACTTACTAGGGCAAATGACGGATCGCTGTTCATTCGAAGTATGAATAGACGATAAGTCATTTCTCCCCTGAGAGAACCAGGATCTGTGTGTGTACACAAGCGGTCACGGGTGCCCAGCGGTCATCCCGGCCGCCGGGCACTCGCATCGGCTCCGGGGGCAAGCAGCAGGCGTGTGCACGTACCTCTGGCAGCGCTCACGTGCTCCTAGTGGCCAAAGGGACGAAGTGACGTAACATAACGTTGTTTCGCCCAGCTGAGCCAATTTTCGGCGGCTGGTCGGCAAGTGGTTAATCACTGTGCATGCGTTTTTGATGCAGAATAAAAACAACACTGGGCTGCATCTGGTGTGAAAGAGCCCATAAAGTATAACTAAAGGCAATTAAACTTGTTTGTTTTTTTGTTTTAGATAGAGTGGCGAGGGATTAGAACCCCAGTCGGGTTTATGTTTCGGCCTGTGCCCTCATTGGGGACATTTGCCTTTTCTATTAGTCAAGTTTACTGTAATCACCGAAAGTGAAAGTAAAAGGAAATCCCAAATTTTGGGTTGTATATTAGGCCGCATACACACGATAGGTTAGCCAGAGGACAACGGTCTGATGGACCGTTTTCATCGGTCAAAACCGATCGTGTGTGGGCCCTATAGGTTATTTAACCATCGGTTAAAAAAAAGACAACTTGCTTTAAACCTTTGGTTAAAAATCCACGCATGCTCAGAATCAAGTCGACGCATGCTTGGAAGCATTGAACTTCATTTTTCTCAGCACGTCGTTTTTTTTTTTTACGTCACAGCGTTCTAACACGATTTTTTCTTTAACTGATGGTGTGTAGGAACATCAGACCATCGTCAGCTTCAGCGGTTAACCGATGACAATGGATGGACTGATCGTGTGTACGAGGCTTTAGAGGAGAAATCTTCCAATGGGGACTCTATTTCTGGTGACCCAGTCCCCAAGAAATTCCTTTAATTTGCAGGGATATCCTCTCATTTCCTGTTTGGCTATGTGACAGGAAGTGAAGGAAAATCTCCACAATGGTGAAAACAAATCTGCTAGAGGTTATAACCCTCCCTTGCTCTATCCAAAATGAAAACGTTTTCCCCATAGTTCTACTTTAAAGCAGACTTTCCATCTATTAAATCTTCTGCCCTTGTTGATTTAACTTTGGATAGTAATTTTTTTTTCTGCCAGTAAATACCTTATACAGCCCACTTCCTGTTTCTTGTCTGGTCATTAGCCTAGGCTTATGACATTGTGCACAGCTCTTGCTCTCACGCCCGTGAGAGTTTGCCAGGAAGGGAGGGATGAGTCATAAGAGGGCCAATGAGAGCTGCAGGGATGAGGAGCTAGGGGTGTGCCTCTGTGTGTCTGTCTAAATCCAGGAAGTGAATAGGCATCAGCTTCAGCTGCCCACAGTTAAAATGGTTACAGCCAGTATTTGAAAACTACCCTCCCCCAGACTGACAATGCCACTGTGCCTCCTATTCTCAATTCTCCAGAGTTGTGTCCAGTGGCAGGTGTTGGTATATTCTGGAGAGTGGGGGGCAGCAAACAATGCACCCACAGCTACCACCACGGGTCGTTTCAGGCCAGGTCACCAGCACCCCCCCACCCCAGTCGGTCAGTTGATGAGCCCCACGCTTACCCGCAGGCAGCTCTTCTCTCCATGCGGCGGCTTCATTCTCTCCATTTCTTCCAGCAGTCTCCACGTCTCCTCCCTCCTCCTCTCACCTCTTCGTGGTCCAAAAGGATCGCCGGGCGTTTCGGGAAATCTGGAAACGGGTCTCATGACACAATACCTGAATGGAAGAAGGTTATTAAAGGTAAGTTTACTACTAAATTCACAGTATATATGGATATATCAATTTTGCAGTGGTTACTGGGCTGCTTTTAAACTGATCCGCAGGTGCAGTGCAGCTGCGGGTTACCTGCACTGAGCCATAGACTTCTATTATTACCTGCGGCTTTGTTGCGCCTTCAGAAATTGCGCCATGCGCAGTTTAGGCAAATCGCAGCACATCAGTGTGAAAGCAGCCTTAGGCCCTTTCATATGGTGAGTCTGACCCAATTGGACTTACTATTCACCTCTATGGAGCAGCAGATGTAAACGGACTTGTGTCTGTTTACACCCGCCTACCTAAAAAAGGGATCTGCCCCCTGTAGAGTGGGCTGTGTGTCCGTGGACACAAACCTGTCATCCTTCCGCTCTTTGTGGCCCGCGACCAGTTACCAATTACCTTAAGTGGCCCTCGCTCTTCAAAAGGTTGGGCACCCCTGGTGTAGTGTCTCCCTACATTGTAAAGTGCTGCGCAAACTGTAAGGCGCTATAGAAAGTCTGCATAATAATAATAATTACGTTTATGTGGCTGTGTGTTATGTGACTCATGTTGTCCTTGGAAGCTTTACATTCCAGTCATTCCTTCACATCTGTGCCTGACCTGTTTACATATGGATTCTTTACTTGCATCCAACACATTCCATGCTGTCCTAAAAATGTCTTCATTCCTTTTGCAATTCAGTCATCTAGCTGCATTAACTTTCACCCTATGACACCCTTGCCCTTGTTTTAGGTCACTTTGTGTTGCAATGTCGCCACTTCAAACAAGAAATGTGTTTATCATTATATTGAGGATTGCAACATGGGTCCTTTCTTGTGTGCAAGTGCTGTTCTTGGGCATATTGGTTATTAAGAGGTTTGTATGGATTTGATTAGAAGGAAGGCACACCATGTAGGTCAGGGGTAGGCAACATTGTCACTCCAGCAGTGATGAAACTATGAATCTAATCATGCCTCTCCCTCTAGGAGTCATGCCTGTGATTGTCAGGGACTTGCAGTGTCTCATGGGACTTGTAGTTTCACCACATCTGGAGGGCCGAGGTTGCCTACCCCTGAGGTAATGGTGAGGTGACCAAAGACAATCAAGAAGCTTAGCTACACTAAAAGCTGGTAAAGTGATTGTAAACGATCACCTTATAAAACCACCCATTCAGTTTAACCACATAAGGACCGCCCCATGCATGGATGGACTGGCCATTGGGACTACAGGAAGTTTCCCGGTGGGGCGATGGCTCAGTGGGCCAGCTTCAGTGACAGCGGACCGCCGCCCCCCTCTGCTCCTCTGTCTCTTCCTTCCCGCATCGCTCACCTCCTCTCCCTGCCGACAGCGCTCACCTGGGGGGAACAAAGAAGCAGGGGGAGGACCAGAGAAGCAGGGGGAAGACAGAGGTGCATGGGGGAGGAGACAGACAGCTGACTCAACAGCTATGGCCTTGGAGTTTCTCACTTCTGCCTAATCTTGTCCCATAAGGGGGGCACCAAACTGATTCTTTGCCCCGGGTGAAATAATGTCTAGCTTCCCCACTGGTACTGCTTATAAGAGTGCCAGTACCAGCCATTCTACTCTAATAAAGTAGAAGTGCTAGTGGTTAGTGAAGGGGGAGAGGGGGCTTGGGTGGCCGGGGGGGGGTGCGGGAGTTGTCCAGCCACTGCGGGAGAGACCTGTCAAAGTGGGCCAGTCTGGATGAAGTCCAGCCCTGGCCGCATGTACATTTACGTCGGCAGAATGGCACGTATAGGCACATTGGCGTACCTGTACGTCCCTGCCTAGACGTGGGTCGGGGGTCCGATCGGACTCCCCCCCGGTACATGCGGCGGTTCCATAGGCTCTGGGAGCGATCCGGGATGAGGGGGCGGCTGTTTGTTTTTGTCCGCCCCCTCCGGATCGCTCCCAGCCAATGCGCATCTGCCACCCGCCCTCTTCCTGTGTAAACACAGGAAGGGGGAAGTGATGTAATCTCTCCTCTCAGCTGTATTTTTAACCGCCGCTGAGGAGAGAAGACATCACAAGTGAGTCTGCACAACACTATACTGACACAGTAACACACAGGCACATAACCCCCCCCCCCCCCCGATCAGCCCCCCACCCCTATGTCACAGTGTCACTGAATGCAGTGATCATATATATACTGATCACTGCATTTAGTGTCAGTGTGACAGTTAGTGTGACAGGCAGTTAGTGTTAGGTCCAGGGTAGCCCCCGTACCCCCCCTAATAAAGTTTTAACCCCTTGATCACCGCCATAGTTAACCCTTTCACCCCCTATTGCCAGTGTCACTAAGCAATCATTTTTCTGATTAGTGACACTGTTCCCGCTAGGTAGCTATTTTTTTTTATTGTGATTTTTTTTACTAAAGACATGTGGCTGAATACATTTTGGCCTAAATGTTTGACTAAAATTTAGTTTATTTGATTTTTCTTATAACAAAAAGTTAAAAAATATTATTTTTTGTTCAAAAATTTCGCTCTATTTTTGTTTATAGCGCAAAAAAAAAATCGCAGAGCTGATCAAATACTATCAAAAGAAAGCTATATTTGTGGGAAGAAAAGTACGCAAATTTTGTTTGGGAGCCACGTCGCACGACCGGGCAATTGTCTGTTAAAGCGACGCAGTGCCGATATGTAAAAACGCCTCTGGGCATTTAGCAGCATATTGGTCCGGTCCTTAAGTGGTTAAAATAGAAATGAAAGGCAAAACGTGTATTTGTATAAAAAAATAAAAAAAACATTATAAATACAGTTTTCCCTTTTTTACGTGTGATCACATTCTCTATGTTCTCAGCTGCATAAGACCTGGGGGAGAGGAGAAACAGCAGTAAACTGATCTTCCCAGTGACAAGCGTGCAGAGGGGGTGTGTCAGGACAAGTCTAATCATTTGAAGAGGGCATACTGAGTTCCCAGTATAGCTAGAGGACTGACCAGGGTGCTCTTCTGCTTAGTGTGGTCAGTTTGTAATGAGAAAGCAAGGGACTGGCAGGAACACCAGGGATTTCACATAAAGGAAGCAATACAAATAGAACAGGAGACTTTTTAATACAAATACATGATATAGGATGCTCATATCAGGAATAAGCCATGTGTTATATGTCAACTCTTCTACCACAAACCCAAAACTTAACCACTTAAGACCCGGACCAATACGCTGGTAAATGACCCAAGGTGTTTTTGCGATTCGGCACTGCGTCGCTTTAACAGACAATTGCGCGGTCGTGCGACGTGGCTCCCAAACACAATTTGCGTCCTTTTCTTCCCACAAATAGAGCTTTCTTTTGGTGGTATTTGATCACCTCTGCGATTTTTATTTTTTGCGCTATATACAAAAATAGAGCGACATTTTGGAAAAAAAAACACAATTTTTTACTTTTTGTTAAAAAAAAATCAAATAAACTAAATTTTAGTCAAACATTTAGGCCAAAATGTATTTAGCCACATGTCTTTAGTAAAAAAAAAAAATCACGATAAAAAAAAAATAGCTACCTAGCGGGAACAGCGACACTAATACAGCGATCAGAAAAATGATCGCTTAGTGACGCTGGCAATAGGGAGTGAAAGGGTTAACTAGGGCGGTGATCAGGGGGTTAAAACTTTATTAGGGGGGGTGGGGGGGCTATCCTGAACCTAACGCTAACTGATTTTACACTGCCTGTCACACTGACACTAAATGCAGTGATTAGATCACTGCATTCAGTGACACTGTGACAGGGGGGGTGGGGGGGCAGATCGCAAGGGGTTAAGTATGCCTATGTGTGTGTATGTCAGTGTAGTGTTGGTGCAGGACTTACTGTGAGGTGTTTCTCCCATCGCAGCGGTTGGAAATACCGCTGCGATGGGAGATTACATCACTTCCCCCTTCCTGTGTTTACACAGGAGGAGGAAGTGACACAAAGGGGGAGCGCGCGCATTGGCTGGGAGCGATCGCGGGGGGGCGGGTAAACACTGACATCCGCCCGCTCGTCCCGGATCGCTCCCGGAGCCAGGGGGACCCCCGCACGCCACGGAGGGGGTCCCGATGGGACCCCCGAACCGCACGAAGGCGGGGACGTAAATTTACGCCCTTGTGCCTGTACGAGCCATGTTGTGGCCGTATATGTGCGTGCGGGGGTCCTTAAGTGGTTAAAACAGAATTTTTGTCAGCTGAAAATAATTCACATTCAGGTGCAAATTCCCACCCCATCGTCAGTTATGACGAAACTAGTAGGGGGGAGTCTATGCTTAGTCTTACCATGCTAGTTTTTGTATTGATCTGCAGATTGTTTTTTTTTTTTTTTGTGCTCTCAATACAATCTTGAGGCGGAGAGAAAAATGAAGAAGAGAACAACAACAAAAAAAAAGGACAAAATGGGAATACATACAGTGTAATTCTTCAAATAGAGTAATATACCTCTCCCCAAATACATTCAATAAAGGGAATAGCGATATATAAAAAAGAGATAAGACATAATATTGTAAATAAGTATAACAAAAAAAAGAGAAAATAAGATGAGGGCAGAGACCCAAGCGAACGTTCTGTAAGAAAAATATAAGCCTATCACAGTCTGCATATGAATTTCCATAAGAGATGAGTAGCATGGAACAGGTAATAGACCTGTAATTCCGGTTCGACACCCCCAATGGGAACAAACTGTCAAAAGGGAACCCATATCCTAAACCTAAATCTTGACCTAAAAGTCGTCAAACTATCCGATCGGCTTCTGATAGTCAAAGGGTCTGTGTGCCGCGAGGATGTCTGAGGACAACAAAATGCACAAAACTAAAGAAAAACTTCAGAAAAAAAAAAAAAACCTAAGGCAACAAGGTGCAGCAATCGGTTACAGTGTCTTGAAAAAGTCCAGAATCTTACTATTAAGATAGATCAGGAAATAAGAAGTTCCGAGCAATCCTATGTACTAATGTGGAAGGATCCTCCTTTCCTCCTATACCTTTACATCTAAAACGACTTATTAAATGCAAAAGAACTGGTAAGGTGAGCGGGGGACCCCCATATATCTGGCCCAAGGCTCCCAGACTGCCTTGAAGAAATCCGTGGTGTTCAAAATAGAGCTGACCATTTTTTCCTGGGTCATGACCCAGGATATCTTCCTTTTGGCTGCAAGATAGGAGACTTTAGGCTGTTTCCACGCCCCTGCCAAAGTAGTTTTTGCACCCAGAAGCATAAAGTTTATTAACCTTTGCGTGTGTTTAGAAGCCTGGGGGAAATTAGCCCCTAGTAATGCAATTTGAGAAGTTTTCTCCAAGGGAACTCCCGTGACCTTTCTAATAAGACTAAAGATCTTATTCCAAAATCCTCTAATTCTGGGGCAATCCCACCAAATATGGATCATTGTGCCCTGAGCTTGACACTCTCGAAAGCAAAGTGGTGAGGCAGTTGGGAACATTGAAGCCAGCCTACTAGGGACCATATACCACCTCATCAAGACTTTTAGATTGGCCTCTATCAGAGACGTATTGACTAGTCCCTTAAAAGCTTTTGTTCCCACCCTGTGCCACTCTTCCAGATCCCAGTTCATCTGCAGATCCCTCTCCCATGCCTCCATATATGTGAACTTGGTGCAAACCTCAGACAGAGATGTATAGATCGTAGAGATCCCCCCTCTGTGTTCTCTCATCCGAGAGCACCAGCGCTCATACCCAGTGAAGGCACGGGAACCGGAGCTAGCATTCCAGAACAATGACACAAAGTTGAAGATGAGAAAATATCGAGACTTTTCGTGGTCAGGCATACCCAACTTAGTTACACAATGCTCCAGGGAAAGTGGTCCGGTGGCTAGAAGAAAGTCTCCTATTCTGTAAATCCCCTTGTCCAACCACCATTGAAATGCTTTAACGTCCATTCCTGCTATAAATTGGGGGTTGTGGAAAATTCGGGTTAGGGGCCTAGTTCCTGAAATCAGAGAAGGGAGATGTCTCAGGTCATCCCAGACCTTCAACGCTTGGAACAGTGTTGGGGACATTATCGCCGGTCTAGATATTTGGGGTATCCATAGTAAGTTTTCCAGGGTCAGGTCAGGGACCGCCAACCTCTCTATGTCCAACCAGTCAGGTTTCTCGCATTTAGAGTAGATAGAGGAAAGTTGGGCCAATCTGGCAGCTTGGTAGTATTTAAACCTCCCCGTGTCTTGGGTCCATATAATACATTTTGGGCCAATCTATAACCTTTACCTTCCCACAGTGCTTTAAGTGGACCAAAAGAGGTGCCGGTACTCTATTAGGCGCCGGTTCCCCCCCCCCCCCCGCGGGGCAGAACGTTTTTTTTCGCCCCCCCCCCCCCCCGGCTCTAACGCATGAACACATATGCCCAATTACAGGGCGCCATGCCATCAAATGCAGCCACTGTGTCATCAATTGTCACCACTGTGCCATGCCAACAAACGCAACCACTGTGCCATGCCTTTAAATGCAGTCACTGTACCATGCCAATTGTCACCACTGTGCCACCAATTGTCACCACTGTGTCACCAATTGTCACTGTCCAGACATCTATCCACCTCAGAGCCTGTCATTTTAGTAAGACTGCTGGGACTTGTAGTTCTCAATCTTCTCCTGGGGCTCATGGAGATTGGAGAACTACAAGTCCCAGCAGGTTATACATACAATAAGGCTCTGAGGTGGATGGGTGCTGATGGCGGACACTCTGATGTAAGGAGGTGCTGATGGGGGACACTCTGATGTAAGGAGGTGCTGATGGGGACACTCTGATGTAAGGAGGTGCTGATGGGGGACACTCTGATGTAAGGAGGTGCTGATGGCGGACACTCTGATGTAAGGAGGTGCTGATGGGGGACACTCTGATGTAAGGAGGTGCTGATGGGGACACTCTGATGTAAGGAGGTGCTGATGGCAGACACTCTGATGTAAGGAGGTGCTGATGGCGGACACTCTGATGTAAGGAGGTGCTGATGGGGGACACTCTGATGTAAGGAGGTGCTGATGGGGACACTCTGATGTAAGGAGGTGCTGATGGCGGACACTCTGATGTAAGGAGGTGCTGATGGGGGACACTCTGATGTAAGGAGGTGCTGATGGGGACACTCTGATGTAAGGAGGTGCTGATGGCAGACACTCTGATGTAAGGAGGTGCTGATGGGGACACTCTGATGTAAGGAGGTGCTGATGGCAGACACTCTGATGTAAGGAGGTGCTGATGGCGGACACTCTGATCATCAGAGTGTCCGCCATCAGCACCTCCTTACATCAGAGTGTCCGCCATCAGCACCTCCTTACATCAGAGTGTCCGCCATCAGCACCTCCTTACATCAGAGTGTCCGCCATCAGCACCTCCTTACATCAGAGTGTCCCCCATCAGCACCTCCTTACATCAGAGTGTCCCCATCAGCACCTCCTTACATCAGAGTGTCCCCCATCAGCACCTCCTTACATCAGAGTGTCCCCCATCAGCACCTCCTTACATCAGAGTGTCCGCCATCAGCACCTCCTTACATCAGAGTGTCCCCCATCAGCACCTCCTTACACCAGAGTGTCCCCATCAGCACCTCCTTACATCAGAGTGTCCCCCATCAGCACCTCCTTACATCAGAGTGTCCCCCATCAGCACCTCCTTACATCAGAGTGTCCCCCATCAGCACCTCCTTACATCAGAGTGTCCCCCATCAGCACCTCCTTACATCAGAGTGTCCGCCATCAGCACCTCCTTACATCAGAGTGTCCGCCATCAGCACCTCCTTACATCAGAGTGTCCGCCATCAGCACCTCCTTACATCAGAGTGTCCGCTATCAGCACCTACTTATATCAGAGTGTCCCCCCCATCAGCACCTCCTTACATCAGAGTGTCCGCCATCAGCACCTCCTTACATCAGAGTGTCCGCCATCAGCACCTCCTTACATCAGAGTGTCCGCCATCAGCACCTCCTTACATCAGAGTGTCCGCTATCAGCACCTACTTATATCAGAGTGTCCCCCCCATCAGCACCTCCTTACATCAGAGTGTCCGCCATCAGCACCTCCTTACATCAGAGTGTCCCCATCAGCACCTCCTTACATCAGAGTGTCCCCATCAGCACCTCCTTACATCAGAGTGTCCCCATCAGCACCTCCTTACATCAGAGTGTCCCCATCAGCACCTCCTTACATCAGAGTGTCCCCATCAGCACCTCCTTACATCAGAGTGTCCCCATCAGCACCTCCTTACATCAGAGTGTCCCCCATCAGCACCTCCTTACATCAGACCAGAGTGTGTGTCCCCATCAGCAGCCCTCTTCCCTGTCTTCCCTCTCCTCCCCCTCACACGTGTACAGTGTAGTGTGTACTCATTGCAGTAGTACTCACAGTTCTGAAGGCAGTTCTGATTCTGAAGGCAGTTCTTCCTCTCCTCTCCTCTCTCCACGGTAACAGTTCTGGCGCGCGCGCTGATACATGTCCCGCCCCCCTCCTCTAGTCCAGCTTGTGTGACAGACAGCACACTGGCTCTATCACACGAGCTAGGAGGAGGGCGGGACATGTATCACAGCGCGGCGTGCCCTTTTTTTTCCATGGCCGCGGGCTGCCGCTCCCCTGAAAGTGCCGCCTGGTGCTGCGTTCCGGTATGGGAAACGCACGTACTGGGGGCACTGAGAGGTGCTGGTACTCTCCAGGGCCATTTTTGGAAGTGGCGGTACTGAGTACCGCCGCGTTCCGGCCCAGTTAAAGCACTGCCTTCCCAGATAAATTTGAGAATTTGACTCTGAAATTATTTCAGTTGGTCCTTCTTGATAGCAATCGGGAGGGATCTGAATAGGTAGAGCAATCTAGGCAGGAGGGTCATCTTTATTGAATTAATCCTACCCACCCATGAAATTTTAAGTCAGGCCCACATCTGAAGATCAGTCTCCAATCTACGGAACATGGGAGGGAAGTTGGCCTGATAAAGCTGTTCAATCCTGGGGGTCAAATTAATACCTAAATAACGAATTGATGTATCTGCCCATTTAAAATCAAAATGAGGTTTCAGGGAGTCGATTACCGAGGGCTGTGTGGAAATATTTAGAGCCTGGGATTTATCGAAATTTACCCTAAGACCTGAGATCTTTCCAAAGCACTTGAGTAAGTTACAGACGATAGGGAGAGAGGTAGTGGGAGAGGTGACAAAAAGGAGGAGATCATCCGTGAACAGAGCGCATTTGTGGACTTGAGATCCACAGGTCACCCCCTTTATGTCGGACTCTGATCGAATGGCTATAGCCAATGTCTCTATTGCTACTGCAAAGATCAAGGGGGAAAGGGGACATCCCTGCCTCGTACCCCTTGCAATACTAATGGGATCAGAGAAATGTCCCTGCAACTTAACCCTTGCCCTGGGTTCAGAATAAAGAGATTTCAGAATTCCCCGGAAACATTCTCCAAAGCCCCACCGTTGCAGAATCTCAAAAAGGTACTCCCAAGATAGGGAGTCAAAGGCCTTCTGGAGATCCAATGACAGAAAAAGTCCTTCCTGAGAAGGTTCCCCAGACCATCCCGACTGAAGCAATGTGAGAATGTCCACCGCTCTCCTCACCTGGTCTGGACCCTGCCTCCCTGGGATGAAGCCAACCTGGTCCTTATGAATATAAAGGTGTATAAAAGAGTTCATTCTGTTCGCAAGAATCTTGGTCAGTATCTTTAGATCATTATTGGCAGATTGTTTTTTTATCCTTAAATCTTTCATCCTTGTCTGATTGGACTTGTGTTATAAACATCACGGTTTTATGCAATGTTGGTGTTCTATTCCTCTTTTTTACACCTGGGAGTGAGAAACAGAGAGAGCAGCCATTTAAATTGATACCTTCATTATCCTGCCTACATCCAGAGGACTGATTCCATGCACTGTATGAACGTAAGCTTTACTAGGCCCCTATATCATGGAGTCTAGTCATCTGGTAAGGGCACGGCTTTTCCTTTTGTCACGATGGAAGGTGCACTTTTGGTGTTTAGTCATTCCTTATCACTGAGAAATTAATATTCAAGAACATGTCACTTTTTTTGGATTCTTTTATAGACTAATCACTGTTACTTTGGATGACTGGCCATTGTATATACATATATACACATTTATATTTTGTGTGTTTTTGTCATATCACTCCTTTTAGCGCTGCAATCTTTTCTGGAACCTGTCCTGTTAAACCTCTGTATTGGTCTTGGCCTCCTTGCTGCAGCTCAGTTTCAAGGTCTTGGCAATCTTCTTATAGCCTAGGCCATCTTTATGTAGAGCAATAATTATTTTTTTCAGATCCTCAGAGAGTTCTTTGCCATGAGGTGCCATGTTGAACTTCCAATGACCAGTATGAGAGAGTGAGAGTGATAACACCAAATTTAACACACCTGCTCCCCATTCACAACTGAGACCTTGCAACACTAACGCGTCACGTAAAACCGGGGAGAGAAAATGTCTAATTGGGCCCAATATGGAATTTTTCGCTTAGGGGTGTACACACTATTGCTGCTAGCGTTTAGGACATTAATGGCTGTGTGTTGATTTATTTTAAGGGGACAGCAAATGTACACTGTTATACAAGCTGTACACTCACTACTTTACTCTGTAGCAAAGTGTCATTTCTTCAGTGTTGTCACATGAAAAGATATAATAAAATATTTACAAAAAAGTGTGGGTGTACTCACTTTTGTGAGATACTGTATATGAAATAAAATGCTTCCCTATCTCTCCACTCTGAGTGAGTGAGAAACTTATATAGCGCAACACATGCGAACTGAATCGCCTCTATCACCCTAAACAGATAAAGGAAAGAGCAAAAATAAGGCAAAGGAGGTAACAAAGCTTTGGGACTTTGAAGGTGTTCAGTAGAAAAAGTGTATGACACAATTACAGATAGATAACATTTAGAAATTTTATTACACAGGTAGATAACATGAGGGGAAATATTCTATCCATATCAAGAGTAGGGATGAGCCGAACACCCCTGGGTTTGGTTCGCACCAGAACCTGCGAACAGACCAAAAGTTTGTGTGAACTTTAGAACCCTGTTAAAGTCTATGGGACTCGAACATTTGAAATCTAAAGTGCTAATTTTAAAGGCGAATATGCAAGTTATTGTCCTAAAAAGTGTTTGGGGACCCGGGTCCTGCCCCAGGGGACATGTATCAATGCAAAAAAAAGTTTTAAAAACTAACGTTTTTTCGGGAGCAGTGATTTTAATAATGCTTAAAGTGGGGGTATAGTATGCCTGTAAAGTAGCACTCATTTCCTGTGCTTAGAACTGTCCCTGCACAAAATGTAATTTCTGAAGGAAAAAAGTCATTTAAAATCACTCGTGGCTATACTGAATGGTCGGCTCCCGGCAATACAGAGAAAAGTCATTCATAAAAAAAAATTGTGTGAGGGTCCCCCCAAATTCAATTACCAGGCCCTTCTGGCAGGACCCAGGTCCCCAAACACTTTTTAGGACAATAACTTGCATATTAGCCTTTAAAATGAGCATTTTAGATTTCAAACGTTCGAGTCCCATAGACTTTAATAGGGTTCTAAAGTTCACACGAACTTGCCGCGAACACCCCAAAATGTTCGCTGTTCGGCGAACAGGCAATGTTCGAGTCGAACATGAGTTCGACTCGAACTCGAACCTCACCCCTAATCAAGAGTTGTAAGTTCTGTTCAAAAGCACAAATACAGACAATACCACTCAACATGTTTCGCTTTTTGGAGCTTCTTCAGGAGATTCAGGTATGATGAAGTGCTATAGACAACAAAGTGGACAGGAATAAGAAATAATTTTTGTTATTTTAACTGAAAAACACATCAATCAAAGTATTGGCATATTATGGATATGCAAATAATCAAAAAAATGAATTAACATTATTAGCAAATATCAATGGATATAGATGTGGGAAAAGATGAATCTTACCAAGGCTGCTTGAAATAGTACAAAAACCTTGATTTGGGTGAATGAATATATATATATATATGTCCCATACATATTCATGTTGCCCCACTTTTCATTTTGCATATGTCCTTAGGTGGTCACAGGAGGAAAAGAACTTTAAATATCAAATTCCTAAAAAGGAGGCTAAGAAGATATTTGCTTTAAAGAAAAAACACATTGGGCCAGATTCACATACACTTAATATTTCGCTGCGTAATCGAAATACTCTACGCTGCCGTATTTCACCAGGCTCTACACCGAATCCTGGTAGATTTTTGCCCGTACGCTACGGCGGCGTAGTCTATTTCTTGCCGCTTAATCGAAATACGCGATTAGGGGGCATGAAGCATTTAAATTAAGCGCGTCCCCGCGGCGATCGAACTGCGCATGCTCCGTTCAGAAATTTCCCGCCGTGCATTGCGCGAAATCACGTCGTTACGTCATTCGTTGTTTGAGTAGCGGCGTTTATGAACATTCCTATTCCCGGACGACTTACGTTAAAAATAATAAAAGACGTCGGAAAACGTAGAAATTCGATGTGGGAACGACAGCCATACTTAACATGGGCTGTCTAATATTAGAGCAGCAAAAAGCTGGTATAGTGAAACGCAAATAAAAGATGACTAAAGGTGCCGTAAGAGATTGCGATTGAAGATCGGAATTTCGGGTATCGCCGGCAAAAGCTCATTTGCATACCCCGACGCCGAAAACGACGGGAAGTCCACCCAGTGGCCGCAATTTTATTGCAGCGTAGATCCCAAGGCGTACAAACACGTAATCCAGTCGAATTGAAGCCCGCAGCTGTCTATTCATGGTTTGAGGTTTTCGACTAGCTAGAAAACGCGCGTAATTTGAAATTACTCCAGTCTAACACCAGTTAGACAGGCGTAATGGCTCTCTGAATCTGGCCCATTGATTCTATTATATTTGGATAGAATCTACCAAGCCAGCAATTATTCAAATTAGAGAAATGGCGGTTCGTAAGTTTGTCTTGCTGATCAAAAGTCAAGTCCAGCATGGCATATGTATCTAAAGAGAGTAAAGCCGCATACACACGATCAGTTCAAACCGATGACAATGGACTGAAGTTCGTTTTCATCGGTCCAAACCGATCGTGTGTAGGCCCCATCGGTCCGTTATCCTTCGGTCCAAAAACAGAGGGCTTGCTTTAAAATTGAAACGATGAACGGCTAACCGATAGGTCAAAACCGATCGTTCGTACGCACTAGCATTGGTTAAAAATCCACGCATGCTCAGAATCAGGTCGACGCATGCTTGGAAGCATTCAACTTTTTTTCATCACGTCGTTGTGTTTTACGTCACCGCATTCTGACACGATCGGTTCATGAACCGATGGTGTGTAGGCACATCAGTCCATCAGTCAGCTTCATCGGTGAACCGATGAAAACGTTCCGGCCGACCGATCTCATCGGATGGACCGATCATGTGTACGCGGCCTAAATGTTTGGCTGAAATGTGAAGTAGACATGTGCAGCAGGAACAACTCTATAGAGTCACCAGGATTCAAGTGGTGCTCACAGAGGAGAAAATCTGTAAAGGTAAACACATGAGGCAAACAAGCAGTATCTTAAATCAAAGAGGATCAAATGTAAATAGAAGGAATTATCACAAGGTGGTTTACCGATGTTAAAAGGACAAATTGTGTGAAGAGGAGTGGGAGAGATGTTCACTCTCCCTCTCCAGAAGCGCCTCTGACAGACAGTTGCGGCAAAGAGCCGCATTCATAGATTCCTCCCGGCCCGGCGGGAGTCTGACTTCACCGCCGGGACGCAAACCTACCATGAGGATGCCTGTGCGCATGCACAAAGTCCCCTGATGGCGTAGGTCAGGCATGTGCAAAGTCCGGCCCGCGGGCCAATCGCGGCCCGTGGTCCAGTTTTGAATGGCCCGTCAGGTAATCTACACATATATATCTTTTGTGGCCCCTGGCGATCTCCCACCGCCGGGGCCACAAAAGATATACTGTATTTATTGCCCAATCCCTGTTGCTTGTGGGTGAAGAGGAGCGAGCACCGCCAAAATAGCCCGAGCCGACTATACTGTGTACTCGGCTAGGCTCGGCTCGGCTCGTAGTCACGCCCCAGTCCTGCCATTGGACGTGTGTTATGTCCATCATAGAAGCCGGGCCAAGCGGCGGGACTGCGAGTGGAGCCGAATACCGCCGAATACACAGGACATCTCGGCGGCAACATTTAAAAGCTGGCTGCACATTTTCACTTGAGCATCCTGGCTGCAGATGGACACTTGGGCACACTGGCTGCACATTTACACTTGAGCATGCTGGCTGCAGATGGACACTTGGGCACACTGGCTGCAGATGGACACTTGGGCATGCTGGCTGCAGATGGACACTTGGGCACACTGGCTGCAGATGGACACTTGGGCACACTGGCTGCAGATGGACACTTGGGCACACTGGCTGCAGATGGACACTCGGGCACACTGGCTGCAGATGGACACTCGGGCACACTGGCTGCAGATGAACACTTGGGCACACTGGCTGCAGATGGACACTTGGGTACTGCTGATCATTCCTGGAAATGGTGAGTGTATTCCTGGCAATGATAGGTGCTGCATTCTTAGCAATGGTGAGTGTATTCCCGGCAATGATAGGTGCTGCATTCCTGGCAATGGTAGGTGCATTCCTGGCAATGATGGGTGCTGCATTCTTGGCAATGGTGGGTGCTGCATTCCTGGCAATGGTGGGTGCTGCATTCCTGGCAATGGTGGGTGCTGCATTCCTAGCAATTGGGGGTCTGCAGATGGGCACTAACACTTATTTTGCTTCACAGTTCTTTATTTAAAATGTTTTTGTTTGTTTTTTTCCCTGAAACTTCCCTCTTAAAGTGAAGGTGAGTGTTATACGCCAATAAATATATAAGCCCAAGCTCATCTCTTCACACACACAGCCACAAAGGCAAGAGAATTCTTGTTGGGCAGTGTATTAGTTCCTCGAACAAACACACTTAGACTGAATTTTAATGGTTCAAAGAATGTCAGGCAAAATGGTCGGCCCTCAAGCATTTTCACTTCATCAAATCTGGCCCTCTTTGAAAAAAGTTTGGACACCCCTGGCGTAGGTGATATGATGCTGGGATGCATCACATACAGGTCCGCCATCTTGGGTAAGGGATTGCTCTTAGGCCACGTACACACGATCGAACATGTCCGATGAAACTGGTCTGCAGACCAGTTTCATCAGACATGTTCAATCGTGTGTATGGCCTATCGGACCGTGGTCCGTCGGACAAAAGTTTTAAAACATGCTTAGAAACCTGTCCGATGGAAACCTGTCCGTCGGACAGGTTCGATGGTTAGTACACAAAAGCATCAGACCAAAAACCCACGCATGCTCAGAATCAAGTCGACGCATGCTTGGAAGCATTGAACTTCGTTTTTTCATCACTTCGTTGTGTTCTACGTCACCGCGTTCTGGTCTGATCGGATTTTGGTCCGATGGTGTGTACGCACATCAGACCATCAGACAAGTTCAGAGTTGTCTGATGAAAACGGTCCGGACATGTCTGATCGTGTGTACAGGGACTTAGAGATTAACCACTTAACCCCCGGACCATTTGGCTGGTCAAAGACCAGGCCACTTTTTGCGATTCGACACTGCGTCGCTTTAACTGACAATTGTGCGGTCCTGCAAACAAACAAAATAGGTGTCCTTTTTTTCCCCACAAATAGAGCTTTCTTTTTCTGGTATTTGAACACCTCTGCGGTTTTTATTTTTTGCGCCATAAACAAAAAGAGACAGTTTAAAAAAAAAAACAATATTTTAACCTTATTTTTATAATAAATATCCCCAAAAAATATCTAAACATTTTTTTTTTCCTCAGTTTAAGCCGATACGTATTCTTCTACATATTTTTGGTAAAAAAAAAAAAAAAAATTTTTTTACAATAAGCGTTTATTAAATTGGTTTGCGCAAACGTTATAGAGTCTACAAAATAGGGGATAGTTTTATGGCATTTTTATCAATATATTTTCTTTTATTAGTACCGGTGGCGATCAGCGATTTTTATCGTGACTGGGACATTATGACAGACACATCGGACACTTTTGACACCATTCTGGGACCATTGTAATTTTTACAGCGATCAGTGCTATAAAAATGCATTACTGTAAAAATGACGATGGCAGTGAAGGAGTTAACCTGTAGGGGCAGATGAAGGGGTTAAGTGTGTCCTAGGGAGTGATTCTAACTGTTAGGGGGAATAGTTACGAGTGACACGTCACTTATCGCTGCTCCCGATGAGAGGGAGCATTCGATCAGTGACATGTCACTAGGAAGAACGGGGAGATGTTGTGTTTACACTGACATCTCCCTGTCCTTCAGCTTTGTGACACGATCGCGGGACACCGGCGGACATCGAGTCAGCAGGTCCCGCGGGCACGGTCACAGAGCTCGCGACAGGGTTGAAAATTAAAGGGGACATACCTGTATGCCCATCTGCCTGTCCGTGCCATTCTGTTGAGGTAAATCTGCGAGCAGCGGTCCTTAAGCGGTTAAATGACTACAAGGGGAAAAGCCTAGCAAGCAATATGATTGGCAGTGGTAAGACCGTCGCTTAGGGTTGCCACCTGTCCAGGATTCACCTGGACAGTTCGGATTTTGAATCATGTGTCCGGGTTTCAGACCATCTGAACCCCGGACACAATATTTAGAATGGACTGTGACTCCCCAAGTAATTAAGTACCACAAATGCCAAGTGCACAAGTGTGCACATGGGGGCCACACCCCCCATACACGGACAGGAGAGAGGCCTTGATCTGCTCCTCCCCTTTCCCACCCCTACCCTTCTGTCTGCCCACCCACACTCCAACCCCTGGTGTTCTGTGTCTCAGGAAAGGGATTTGAGAGCTGGAAGTTTGAAGCTCAGCAACTCAGCTCAGATACATGGTGGATGGAAGGCTTCGATGCCTGAGCCTCCATCCTCAGGTGAGTGAGCTCACCATCCAATATCTGTAACTGAAGTCTCCCCCTCCTCCTTCCTGTCTCTTTCCTGCCTCCAAGCAAGGGAGTACACTAAGGTAAGGGGTGCCCTGTGGACTCTGATGTAAGGGGAGCTTTAAGGACCCTAATTTAAGGGGGACTGCTGGGAACTTTGGAGGATTGGTGAGCTGTAACTCCTTTACATCAGAATTCCCCTTTACACCAGAGTCCGCTGTGTTCCCTTTAAAAATAAAATTGCTGTGCGCCGCTAAAGTGCTCGGGGGTTTGGCTTGAAGAAAAGGTGGCAACCCTACCATGGCTTCAGATTGCAATGCAAGGGAGAAAGGGTGAAAAATAGGAGTGGATTGCAGGGCCAGGTGCTGATACCAATAGGGTTCAAATCAGTTAGATGAATGATTCAGATAAAGGAAAGAGCTTGAATAAACATAAAAATGCAAGTAAAAGCAGGTGAAAGCCTGTGAGTTTTTTACTTGCATTTTTAATGCACACAAGTGTGAACCAGTCAAAGTCAGCCACGTATTTACTAGCATTTTCATAGCAATGGTAGCTTACTGATTCCACTCTGTACTGGTTTTAAACTATAGCAATACGCAAATTATGATAATTCTGGCTGTAGCACAAACAGGCCAAACCAGTTTCCTTTACATAGAAACCACCTACAATGAGCCAGCAGCTGATGACATCTCCGGATAACAAGTGATGTAAGTATCTGGAATTAAGAGCTTACACAACAGCATTTCAGAAAATGAAAATACCGGCAAGGATTAGTTATGAGAAAATGGAGCCGTGGAAGTGTATTCCATGGAAAGAGTCCTATAAATATATTATAGTTACTTTTTCCAGTGTAACTTTTCATGTTTTAATTCTAAATTTTCAACACAGTGGAACCCCTGAAATAATTTTCTGTTCCCTGCTAAACATTACCATATCTTCAACTCATGATAGATTAGTGTGATGGTCAGTGGAAGAATTATTCCTCTATATGGCTAAGAAGACCAATGGTGTCACAGGGAACGTATATGAGAGGCAGAACTTGTTCGGATGCAATAATGTATTTTTCTTGAATGAAAATGTTTACTAAATAAGCAGTGTATGATATATATGCTTGATTCAACATCTTTTTTTCTCTTTTTTCAATTTTCAGTACTCTCTATATATGCTCCTGATGAAGCTCTTACCGAGCGAAACATGTTGGGCATCATTTATATAGATTCTCTATGGCTCTAATTCCAGCCTTGTCAGGTCATTGTGGATCACCTGTTGTTGATGAGATTTTATGATGATTATATTTATGTCTAAACAATAAATTATATTTTTTATTTACCTTTTTGATTTATTATCAATTTATTCAGACACCTTTAAAGTCCCCGGGGCTAGTTACCCCTTCATTCCCCTCTATTCATTTCTATTATTATATAGAATTTATATAGCGCCAATAGTTTGCACTGTTTTACAAAATGAAGGCAAACAGTACAGTTACTATACAATGCAATACAAGAGGAATCAGAGGACCCTGCTTGTTAGAGCTTACAATCTAGGAGTCCATGGAACCCTGGTTGAGAGACCCTCTTTTTTATTGGATCAGAGGCACATTTGTTGAAAGTGAACAGTGGTGGTCCTGGGTACTTTTTGCCTTCATCTCCCTAAATTTGTAGTTTAACTTTTTTTTTTTAACCACTTGCTGACTGGCTAACACCGATATACGTCAGCAGAATGGCACGGGCATGCAAAGCAACGTACCTGTACATTGCTTTGAATCTTCCGCCTACTGGGCGCGCGCGACACGAGCTCCGTGACCATGCCCGCTGACCAGCAGACTCGATGTCCGCCGCGATCATGTCACGGAGCTGCAGAACGTGGAGATCCCTATGTATACAAGGCATTTCCCTGTTCTACCTAGTGAAAGGACAGTGATCTACTGTTCCCTGTCATTGGGAGCAGTGATTAGTAATCAGTGTCCATCCCCCCACAGTTAGAATCACTTCCTAGGACACACTTAACCCCTTCATCGCCCCCTAGTGTTTAAACCCTTCCCTGACAGTGTCATCAGTGCATTTTTATAGCACTGATTGCTGTAAAAAATGGTCCCAAAATAGTGTCAAAAGTGTCCGATGTGTGCTCCATAATGTTGCAGTCACGATAAAAATCACATTAATAATGAAAAAAAAATAATAATAAAAATGCCATAAAACTATCCCTTATTTTGTAGACACTATGGGCCAGATCCACAAAACTATACGGCGTATCTTTGTTTTGTATCCACAAAACAAGATACGCTGTTTTTTTGCTTAGTTACACCGTCTTACGCCGTCCTATTTAAGTTTCATATTTACGCTGGACGCTAGGGGCGCTTCCGTATATTTTCCACCTCGAATATGCAAATGAGCTAGATACGCCGATCCACGAACGTACGTACCCCCGCCGCAGTGTTTTTACGTCGTTTGCGTAAGCGTATGGGATTTGCGTAAGTTACGTTCACGTCGTTTTCATTGATGTTTTGGGACGTGATTTGGAGCATGCTCACTGGGATATGTCCACGGCCGGCGCATGCGCAGTTAAAAAAAAAGTCATTTACGTCGGGTCACGATTGATTTAAATAAAACACGCCCACCTCTTCCCAGTTTGCATTGCACGGGCTTAAATTTGCGTCCTTTTCTTCCCACAAATAGAGCTTTCTTTTGATGGTATTTGATCGCCTCTGCAATTTTTTTTTTTTTTGCGCTATAAACAAAAATAGAGCGACATTTTTGAAAAAAAATCAATATTTTTTACTTTTTGTTATAAGAAAAATTGAATAAACGAAATGTTAATCAAACATTTAGGCCAAAATGTATTCAGCCACATGTCTTTAGTAAAAAAAAAAATCACAATAAAAAAAAATTAGTTACCTAGCGGCAACAGCGACACTAATACAGCGATCAGAAAAATGATCACTTAGTGACGCTGGCAATAGGGAGTGAAAGGGTAAATTAGGGCAGGGATCAAGGGGTTAAAACTTTATTGGGGGGTACGGGGCTACCCTGAACCTAACACTAACTGCCTGTCACACTAACTGTCACACTGACACTAAATGCAGTGATCAGTACATATATGATACACTACATTTAGTGACACTGTGACAGGGGGTGGGGGGGGTGATCGCAAGGGGGTAAATGTACCTATGTGTACTGGTGTCAGTGTAGTGTTGGTGCGACTTACTTTGACTCTTCTCTCCTCTCAGCGGTTTGAAAATACCGCTGAGAGGAGAGCTGCATCACTTCCTCTGCCAGTGTTTACATTTTACTGGCAGAGGAAATGACACGGCGGGACATAACGGGATTGGCTGGGAGCGATCACAAGGGGGCGGACAGAAACGAACAGCCGCCCCCTCAAGACGGATCGCTCCCAGAGGTGAGCCGCCAGCATCGGAGGGGGTCCCGATCGGACCCCCGAGCCGCTAGAAGGCAGGGACGTAAATATACGCCCATCTGCCTGTACGTGCCATTCTGTGGACGTACATAGGCGTGCGGCGGGCGTTAAGTGGTTAATAGCGCAAAAAATTAAAACCGTAGAGTTGATCAAATACCACCAAAAGAAAGCTCTAATTGTGGGCACCAATTTTGATTGGGTACCACATCGCACGACCGCGCTATTGTCAGTTAAATCGACGCAGTGCCGAATCACAACAAATGGCTCGGGCAGCCAATTCTTCCGGGGCTGAAGTGGTTAATGGCCAACTGACCTAGATGTCCTGGGCCAGACATGGGTAGAAATTGGAGTTCATCTGTGAGGCTGTGGCCAACTGGATAAGTTGAGGTCAGCACTGTGTGGGGGGGAGTTCAAAATTCATCCCTAAAGACAGGGGATTTTGCAAGTTCCCACAACATTTCCGAAGAATAAAACAGGCTGGTGGGATATTCCTAAGATCAGATGTATCTGTTTTTGTGACTGGAGACATTAATAGGATAATTTTCATGTATTTACATTGCAACTAAGATGACCCACTGAATAAAATATTCTAATAATAATTGTTATATTGTTTCTTTCTCATCCAACCCTTCCCTCACGTATCAATATGTGACTGGTCCCTTTGAATGCCCAAAGCTGATAATATACAAACAGATAGGCCTGGCAAAAACATATTTTTCTGAGCTGGGAAAAGTGTGCTCTGCAGTACATATGGACATCCATACTAAAGGTCAATTCTAATGGCCCTTATACACGATCAGTTTTTCGGCTTTTTCCAACGGAATTCCGCTCAAGCTGTCATGCATACACACGGACACATCAAATTCTGACCGTCCAAAACGCGGTGACGTACAACACTACGACGAGCCTAGAAAAATTAAGTTCAGTGCTTTCGAGCATGCGTCAACTTGTTTCCGAGCATGCATGTTTTTCTCTAGGTCGGAGTTCGATGCAGACAAATGGAATTTCTCCGCCGGAAAAAAAGAGAATATGTTCTCTTACTAATTCCGTCGGAATTTCCGAAGGAAAAAGTCCGATGGGGCATACACACGGTCAGAATATCCGATGAAAAAATTCCGTCTGACTTTTTTTATCGGGAATTCCGATTGTGTGTATAAGGCATAACAGATACTGTTGTATCTGTTGTTTCAGGAAAAACTGCAATATTCATACAAATGTTACAATGAGGCCCAGCTTTACGCCATCTTTCTGGTACAATTATTTTGATTTAATTTAAAGGCATGGTACAATAAGGGCCCTTTCACACTAGCGGACGAACGGTCCGCTCATTACAAGTCCGTTTACGGACTTGTAATGGGTCCCTATGGGAGCGGATCCGTTAGCGGATGATGCATCCGCTAACGTCCGCTCGATCCGCATCCGTTTTTGCGGACGGAAGAATGTCCTATTTTTCTTCCGTCCGGGCAAACGGATCGGATGCAAACGGACAGACGGTCCGTTTCCATCCGACTCCCCATAGGGGAGAGCGGAGGAGAGACGGGGCGGTCCCTGCATAGTGTGCGGGGACCGCCCCGTCCGCCCGACAGCCCAGCGGAGACCCCCCCGCTGAGCTTACGGACACACGGAGCGGACCGAAAAACGGACCGCTCCGTGTGTAAGGACCCTAAGGCGTCCAGTCTACCCACACAGGGACCTGGAATGCCAAAATAAATCAGTACCACACTTCATGCAGTATCCAACAAAAAGAGAACAACAGTCATAGTTAAATCTGAAAGGAATGAAGAACTGAAAAACAAGGTCCAGTCAGGCTGCATTCACACCTTAGCGCATCGTTTTGTACGGCGATTTGCCACGACAAATTGCGGCGTTTTGTACCTGTACCGCGATTTGCCGTGACAAAACGCGTCGTTTTTAACCTTGGTTTTTTAACAGGTCATTGTCGGCTATGCCGAACGCCGAAGCCGCCTGAAGAAAAGGGTCCGGGACTTGTTTGAGCTTCACGCGATCTGCGTTTCGGCGTTCGGCGTGGAGATGTTAACCATCTCCATAGAGATTAATGTTATTTCTCCCTTCCAGCGTATCTGAGCATCGCGCTTCAGGCGACAAAACGCTCAGGTGTGAATGGAGCCTTAAGATCCATTTGTATAGCAGTGTCAAACTTTTGACCCATCGTCACTCAAAATATTTGTTATTCAAACTATTTGTTGCGGGTGAGCCATAAAAGGGAAGATAATTGGCAGAGATAATGGGCACATTTTTGGTCAGTGATTGTTTTACTCATGACTACATAGAAGATGATTGATGAGAAAAAAAAATACCAAGTGGCCAATTGAGAACCCTTACCGATCAGCCGCTGCAGTTATACTGCGACAGGTTGGCTCCCCTGGGCGAGCCATTGTAGCTGTACGTCGGGTCTTTAAGACGATATAGCAGGGGCGTGCAGTGTGTCCCCTGGGCCGATGCGTGCGCCCCGCAGGAAGGATTGTCCGCCGGGCACCCGCGATCGCTCGTGACAGAGCGAGAGCCGGGATCTGTGTGTGTAATCACACAAATCCCAGTTCTGTCGGGGAGAGGAGACAGATCGTGTGTTCCTACTAAGTAGGGACATACGATCTGTCTCCTCCTCTAGTCAGCCACATTCCACCCCACAGTTAGAACAATGTGTGTTCCTACTAAGTAGGGACACACGGTCTGCCTCCTCCTCTAGTCACCCACATTCCACCCCACAGTTAGAACAATGTGTGTTCCTACTAAGTAGGGACACACGATCTGCCTCCTCCTCTAGTCACCCACATCCCACCCCACAGTAAGAAAATAGTGTTAACCCCTTCCCTGCCAGTGACATTTATACAGTAATCAGTGACTATTTTTAGCTCTGATCGCTATATAAATGTCAATGGCCCCAAAAGTGTCCGATCTGTCTGCCGCAATGTCGCAGTCAAAATAAAAATCGCAGATCACCGGCATTACTATTTAAAAATGTGCTTATTGCAGTTTAGTATAGAAGAATACATATGGCCCTAAACTGAGGAATACATTTATTTATTTATTTTAATTGGGGGGGGGGGGGATATTTATTATAGCAAAAAGTAAAAAATATTGTTGTTTTTTCTTCAAAATTTACGTATTTTACGTTTATAGCGCAAAAAAAAAAAAACGCAGAGGTGATCGTATACCACCAAAAGAAAACTCTATTTGTGGGGAAAAAAGGGCGTCAAATTTTGTTTAACCTGGGCTGAAGTGGTTAAAAAAATAAAAAACTTTTATTTGGGATAATTTACATTTAGCGTAACGTTGTAATGGCCACACTGTTTGCTCATTTTACATAAGACAAATATCAAAAGATATAAGCTATTATTTCTCCTGCCTGGTAGATTGAATGTCCATTCTGTAATGCAGATATTGAAGAACTATCCGGCCATTCACAGGGGGGGTGTCAGGTTTAGCAAATCCCTCGCACATGTCTGAGTCAATCACAACATTTAAGAGAGCTGCGCGTTGGAAAGTGCCTGCAACCACAGAAATCCATTCCTCTGTCCCTGGTAACTGCTGAGCGAGGGAAAGCTGGGAACTCTGATGTGGAAGTAACAAGGATCAGGGCAGTGACAGGTCCCCGGGCAGCTGGCTACACTACACAACATGAAGCTAAAATCAATTTATATCAAATGACCCGGTACTGTTTATGCTTTCACTTCTGCAGCTACAATACAAGACCATTGTAGAAATACAAACTTCAGTGAACTTTAACCACTTAAAGTGGCTGTAAACCCTTTACAACCAATTTATGCTACAGGTAAGCCTATAATAAGGCTTACCTGTAGCTACCCAGGATATCTCCTAAATCTGCACGGTTTAGGAGATATCCCCTGTATCTGCATGTGCCGATGTCATCAGCACATGCGCACTAAAGCAAACTGAAGCAGTGGCACGTATGTGCCTTGCTTCCGTCTGTGTGCCGTTACCGGCGGCTCCCACGTCATCGCGACTCCAGCCAATCAGCTGTCGCCAGCCGGAGGAGGGTACGAGGACGCTGCAGGGGCTTCGATCTAAGGTAATTAATTCATAATGAGCTAGTATGTTATGCATACTAGCTCATTATGCCTTTGTCTTGCAGGGTGTTTTGTGTTTTTTTTGGATAGGGTTTACACCACTTTAGGGACTGAGTCTCTTTCTAAGGCCACATACACACGATCACTCCATACGATGAGAACGATCCGAAGGAAAAAAATTAAAAAAACGAAGTTCAATGCTTCCAAGCATGCGTCGACTTGATTCTGAGCATGCGCAGCCTTTTAACCGATGCTTTTGCATACTAATGATCAGTTTTGAACTATCGTTCAGGCGTCCATCAGTCAAATTTTAAAGCAAGTTCTCTTTTTTTTGACCAAAGCATAACTGACCGATGGGGCCCACACATGATCGGTTTGGACCGATGAAACGGTCCTTCGGTCCGTTTTCATCGGTTTTGACCGATCGTGTGTATGCATCCTTAGATTTGGTTTTTATAAGTTAAAAACATATTTTGCTAGAAAATCACTTAGAACCCCCAAACATTATACATATTTTTTTCTAACACCCTAGAGAATAAAATGGCGGTCGTTGCAATACTTTTTGTCACACCGTATTTGCGCAGCTTTTTTTTGTAAAAAAATTACTTATTTTTTTTATATAAAATAAAACAAAAGTAAAATTAGCCCAATTTTTTTTTATATTGTGAAAGATAATGTTACGGTGAGTAAATTGATACCCAACCTGTCATGCTTCAAAGTTGCGCCCGCTCGTGGAATGGCGACAAACTTTTACCCTTAAAAATCTCCATATGCGACATTCAAAAAATTCTACAGGTTGCATGTTTTGAGTTACAGAGGAGTTCTAGGGCTAGAATTATTGCTCTCACTCTACCGATCGCTGCGATATCTCACATGTGTGGTTTGAACACTGTTTTCATATGCAGGGGCTGCTCACGTATGCTTCTGCGTGTAAGTATGCTTTACTAAATACATTTTGGGTCACTTTTATTCCTATTACAAGAAATATAAACATCATTTGTAGTAGAAAAAAAGCATGACAGGACCTCTTAAATATGAGGTCTGTGGTCAAAAAACCTAACCTAAAGTGCAATAAAAAAATGATAATAATAATAATGTCTCATAAAAAAATCAAAATAAAGAAAAATGTCCCTTTTAGAGCATTGGACGGAAGTGACACTTTGACGTCGCTTCCGCCCAGCAATGATATGGAGAAGGGTGGGGGCCATCTTCCCCTCACTCATCTCTATGTCACAGAAGGGAAAGCATCCGATCGCCTCTGCTGCTACCGAGGGCACCGGAGAGTGACGGGAGGGTGGTCCCTCTCCCGCCACCGATAAAAGTGATATTGCGGCGAGTGCCTGGAGTGATACCCGTCTCAGCCTCTCAGTGAGCTGCTGTACGGCTGCTCCCCACGCCTCCGCACCTCAGCGCTACAGTGAGCGTGGAGGAGCAGAGCAGGAGAGCTGCTGATTGACAGTCAGCAGCTCTCATCTCGGGGAGCCGAGAGAACCGAACCATCGGCGGTGTTCAGTGGCTCGGTTCTCAGTGAAGAGGCGGCGGGGGAAAGATGCAGCATCAGACCGATGCTGCATCCACCTAGGTAAGTATAAATATGGGAAAAAAGCAAAAGCCATACTTCTCCTTTAAGAGCACATCTTTTTGGGTCTATTTACAAGTGCTTTCACATAAGACCAAACCTTCTTATAAGCTTATCGGATGTTCTACAATGTAAATTGTGTTAAATCTGAAATCTGGGTTAATTTTGAGTTTTTTTTCTAAAGATTACCTGGATGTATTTTTCACATGACTTTCAGTTTTTTTCTTGGCTTGCTGTGTCGTATTTTCCTGGGGGAAAACTACTTAAGCCGCGTACACACGATCGCTTCAAACCGATGAAAACGGACTAAAGTTTGTTTTCATTGGTCCAAACCGATCGTGTGTAGGCCCCATCGGTCCGTTATTCTTCGGTCCAAAAACAGATGGCTTGCTTTATAAATGAACCGATGGACGGCTAACCGATAGGTCAAAACAAATCGTTAGTACGCACGAGCATCGGTTAAAAATCCACGCATGCTCATAATCAAGTCGACGCATGCTTGGAAGCATTCAACTTCGTTTTTTTCATCACGTCATTGTGTTTTATGTCACCGCATTCATGAACCGATGGTGTGTAGGCACTTCAGTCCATCAGTCAGCTTCATCGGTGAACTGATGAAAATGGTCCGCCTGCCACGTGCAAAGAAAAGTTTCCAAGTGGGAGGAGCTACCCACCCCTGCGTGTGATGCAGGCTGAGTTTGGCGCCAAAGGACAGAGTGATTGCCCGCCCATGAGAAAAGGTCATGCGAACATGTCGGTGCCATCAATGCCATTCACCAAGCTGAGACCCCCGATGTCTGCTCCGGGAGCAATGCCTGCTGCTGCTGGAGTGCCCCTGACGGATACCGAAAAACCGAATGCGGACCCAAGGGTAGTTTGTGCTTTTCTCCAGTGGAAGCGTGGAGGCCCTCAGACTGTCCTGCCCCCGCTGCTTGGAGCTGGCCGTCCGGATCCTGCCTTTTGCCCGGTGCAAGAAGTGCCGGGCCTACCTGTTCCAAATCGAGTACAAGGTGGACTGGATATCTGGGACTGTGACCGCAGAGGAGGAGGCCCCATGGCCGGAACCCTCCCCATCTACAGTAGTTGCTGATCCGGAGGTTGTGACCATCTCATCTACGCTTACCCTGCCATCGGCTGTTTCCCCAATCAGATCGCCGGAGGTAAGCAAATTGGATGAGAAAGAATGTGTGACCAGTGTGCAAACAGATGCCGTACCGGAGGCTACGGCTACCAATGTGGTCTCCGTGTGGCACATGAGGTAACATGCCATCCCATTTATTCTCAGCAGCCCCTTCGGGGGTATCGATACACATGGATGCTTGTGACCGATGTATATGGATTTTGTCTCTACTCTTAAAAAAAATACATACACATTTGCCAATGGTTTATCCAATAAGCCATGCAAGTACAACAAAATATCTGTTGATCTGCAGAAATTCTCAGCTCCTAAGGCTGGACATACTCTGATGAATTGCATCCAGTTTGGCAGGGTCCGATCTGTGTGTGGCCACCCCTGTTCGACAAAAGGCGATCTAATTGACTTTTATTGAAGGTCATTTTGGAAAAATGTTGTCGATCAGTGGCTGAAGCCTGTTGCTGTGAGAATACAATGTCCCTCCACAGGGAGTTCCTCCACTTATCTTGTTTGTGTGGGTGAAGGAAAATTTTACTTTATAGACTGACCATCTCTGGCCAGCTTAAGTTCTATTTTGGGCTCACAACATACAGCCCTTTTCTGACTGAGTGGTGTCAGCCCTGCCCAGTTTTCATTTGCTAAGAAACATAGAAGAGTGACAGCAGAAATACTGCCCTCCTGAACCTTATTCACCCCATTGATGTATTTAAAAAAAAATTAAATTAGCAGCTGCAAATACTGTAGCTGCTGATTTTTAATATAAAGGCCCTCACCTGTCCAGGGGTCCAGAGACGTGCTCATCCGAGACTGTTCTTTACTGGGCTTTGGGTCCCTAGCACTGGCATCTTATCTAAGGGAGGATTCCCACTGTGCATGTGCGAGCCACACTGCACTTTGTAAATGGTTCTGCAGCCTTCGGGGCCCTGGGATGTGTCCCAGAAGGCTGCAAGCATAGAGGGAAGGTGAACATCCTCTCAGATTGCCACAGCGGTCTAGGTGGACCTTTGGAGTGGGTACCCGTAAAAACCAGATAAACCCCACAAAAAAACATGATACATGGAAAATGGGGGGGGGGGGGGGGGGAATAACTTCCCCTTTTGGGTAAAGTTCCACTTATGGGGCCAGATTCTCAGCGGCGCTACGACTGAGTATCTCAGATACCCAGTCGTATCGCCGTTTTTTTTTACCCGGATCTATGCGAGTGATGCTTGCGGATCGTAGTTGTAATGACAACTCCGGCCACTAGGTGGCCTTTACGTTGTTTTCTCATTTGCCTATGCAAATGAGGCTACTACGCCGATTCCCGGACGCTTTTACGCTGCCCCGTCATCGCGTACTTCGTTTACGAACTCGTAAGGTTACCCCTGCTTCTATGAGGAGTAACCTTACGAAGTACCGTCGGATGCCGTCAGGTGCCGTCGGATGCCATGTTAAGTATGGCGTCGGGTCAGCGTCGGCTTTTTCCGTCGCTTACGTCGTTTTACTAACTCGTTTGCAAATAGGGCATTGCGTAGTGACGATCACGTCGTTTTGACGTCGGTTTCAACGGCGCTTTCCGACGTGAGCTGGAGCATGCGCACTGGGCTTTTTCCCCGGCCGGCGCATGCGCAGTTCGTTCGACGCGGGGGCGCGCTTAATTTAAATACAAGCCGCCCCATTTGAATTACGCGGGCTTACGCTGGGCCCTTTTCGCTACGCCAACGCAAACTACGAAGCAAATGCTTAGGGAAAATACGGCACTAGCTCTAGTACGATGCGGCGGCGTAGTGTAAATGGCTTACGCTACGCCGGCGAATTTCTTAGAGAATCTGGCCCATGGTTTCTAAAGTATCTCCTGATGCGTTTTATTCCTCAGACCTTTTACCAATTTTGTTGTGTTGCCCATCTCTAGACCCGTTCTATCTTATCAGGAAATCAGGACGCCCTGCTGGTGATGCCTCTAGCTATACATCCTAGAATTTTATTCAGAGATCTACTCAAACCCTCCTGTCCTGTTGTTAACAACAAAGATATTAATTAGGGCTGGTACTGATCAACATTTTTGTGTTCGATTAATAGTTTTTTTTTTTTTTTATCGATTAATCGACTAATTTTGATTAATTACAACGCACATACAGATTCCCAGTGCAGCTACCAACAACTGTAAAAATGGATAGCGGGATACAAAAACACACAAAGGCAGCGCTCGATGGGAATAGCATTAAAACTTTTATAGTCTTCAAGTAGGTAACAAAATTAATATTGCACTGGAGATAAAATCGATGTAGCTACATAAACTGTAAAAATGGTGCGAGTAATACCAAACTGTAGCAAAAGCAGTCATAAAAACATGTAGCTAAGTATGATACTGGTATAAAAATGTGTACAACGATACCACTGCTGAATCCAGATGAGGAGAGGTTAACATCAGTCCGTCGGCATGTAGATGTCCCATGAAGGTAACTATCACATATCCCAGTGGATGGCTGTAGAATCCTAGGTTGATAGAGGGAAGTGTAACAGCCCTTGTGTGTGGCAGATAGTAAGATCCCGCCGGCATGCAGATATGAAGAGACAGCAAAGGAGCCCTTCAGATGGACACAGCAAGCCCCGCCAGTGTCCGTGACGTTACCGGATCTCCTACGGAACTCCCTGAAGGCCCAGAAGCCGGCGGAGAGGTGAGTACCAATCAAAAGAATTTTAATCGATCAAAAAGATTTTGATCGATCAAAAAAATTAAAGATTATTCGATCAATTAAAAGTTAATTTGCACAGCCCTAAAATTAATCATTCTGTAGTCTCAAGATAAGAACTAGGAGAGCTAATTAGACTGCTGAGATAACACAAGAAGTGTTTACTAGACAGCTTCAAATTTCTGGCATAACAGGTATCTTTTTGCATATATATGACATAACAAAACACTTAAAAATGTATATGTAGCAGATCAAAAGGGGGGCAATTCATTTTTTGGGGGTTTACACACAAGTATGTCTAAAGTCAAAACCTCTCCTAGATTGTCTTTTTTTAACAAAAATGTCAATCACTTCAATTTATAACTAGCTTTTAGAGTATTATTATTACACAGAATTTATATAGCGACAACAGTTTGAGCAGCACTTTAATACATGAGGCCAGACAGTACATTTACAATACAAATCACTACAGGAGGGATCAGAGGGCCCTGCTCATTAGAGCTTACAATCTAGAGGTGGGGGGGTCGTCAAGTGGAACAAAAGGTAATAACAGTGAGGAAGGGGGGGGGGGGGGAGTTGATGGAGAAAATTAAAATACAGTTGTTAGGTGTGGGTAGGATAGGATTCTCTGTAGAGGAGAGTTTCAAGGGATCTTCTAAATGCTAATAGAGTAGGAGCAGTGGCGGCCCGCCCATATGGGCGCACGGGCGGCGCCCCCCCTCCCGCAGTCACAAAAAAAAAAAAGAATTAAAAAAAAAAAAAACGGGCCCTTTAAGAACTTTTATTCGGCTAAAATGTCATTTTGACATTTTAGCCGAAGTTCTGGCGGCCGTCTATAGAGGGCGCTGCAGCGCCACCCCCTCTCGCAAGTAACACACGTTCAATGCTATGCATTGGACGTGTGTTACTGTTGCCAGCTGCCTGGTCTATTCGTATAACCGGACATGGGACGCCGGTTACCCGAATAGCGACAGCTGGTTGGCTGAGGGGAACTGCTTATCAAAGCCAGTGGCTCTGATAGGCTTTTCCAGTCCCGCCCTCCGGCTCTCGGAAGTCTATGCTCGGAGCGCAGACAATCTGCGGTCCTTGCATTAGACTGACAGCCGTTTCAGCCAATCAGGTTCCCGGATTCTGGTTTTCAGGAACCTGATTGGCTGAAGCTTCTCCAGGGCGGCAGAAGACATCGAGGGAGGACATGGAAGCGTCAGGTAAGTGATTTTTTTACAGGGAAAGGGGCAGCATGGGGCACAGTGGCAGCATGGGGCACAGTGGCAGCATGGGGCACAGTAGAAGCATGGGGCACAGTGGCATCATGGGGCACAGAGGCAACAATGAGCACAGGCCGGGCACAGTGGTGACAATTGATGGCACAGTGACTGAATATGATGGCATGGCAGAGAGGTGACAATTGATGGCACAGTGACTGCATTTGATGGCATGGCAGAGAGGTGACAATTTGATGGCACAGTGACTGCTTTTGATGGCATGGCACAGTGGTGACAATTGATGGCACAGTGGTGGCGTTTGATGGCATGGCACAGTGGTGACAATTGATTGCACAGTGACTGCATTTGATGGCATGGCACAGTGGTGACAATTGATGGGCACAGTAGCTGCTTTTGATGGCATGGCACATTGGTGACAATTGATGGCACAGTGGTGGCGTTTGATGGCATGGCACAATTAGTGACACAAGTGGTGACAATTGATGGCACAGTGACTGCAAATGATGGCATAGCACATTGGTGACAATTGATGGCACAGTGACTGAATATGATGGCATGGCAGAGAGGTGACAATTGATGGCACAGTGACTGCATTTGATGGCATGGCAGAGAGGTGACAATTGATGGCACAGTGACTGCGTTTGATGGCATGGCACAGTGGTGACAATTGATTGCACAGTGACTGCATTTGATGGCATGGCACAGTGGTGACAATTGATGGGCACAGTAGCTGCTTTTGATGGCATGGCACATTGGTGACAATTGATGGCACAGTGGTGGCGTTTGATGGCATGGCACAATTAGTGACACAAGTGGTGACAATTGATGGCACAGTGACTGCAAATGATGGCATAGCACATTGGTGACAATTGATGGCACAGTGACTGCATATGATGGCATGGCACATTGGTGACAATTGATGGGCACAGTAGCTGCATTTGATGGCATGGCACAGTGGTGACAATTGATGGCACAGTGGCTGCATTTGGTGGCATGGCACAGTGGCTACATTTGGTGGCATGGCACAGTGGCTGCATGTGATGGGCACAGTGAGGCTGCAATATTTTTTTTTTCGTTTGCGCCCCCCCAAAAATTTTGAGCACCAGCCGCCACTGAGTAGGAGATAGATGGACAGATTAGGGTAAGGCATTCCATAGGATGGGAGAGGCTCTGGAAAAGTCCTGGATGCAAGTATAGGAGGAGGTGACGAGGGAGCTAGAGAGCTGGAGGTCTTGAGAAGAACGAAGAGAACGAGTAGGTTGGTATTTAGAGATTAGGTTAGTGATGTAGCTGGGGGCTAATTTGTGGATGGCTTTGTAAGTAGTTGTTAGTATTTTGAATTGAATTTGTTGGGTGAGCGGAAGGCAGTGGAGGGATTGACAAAGAGAACGGTTGGTAAGGTGGATGAGTCTGGCAGCAGCATTCATGATGTATTAAAGGGGTGATAGACTATGTAGAGGTAAGCCAATGAGAAGAGAGTTGCAGTAGTCGAGGCAAGAGATCACCAGACGAGAGTATGTACACATGGAAGCATACCTCCCAACATTTTGAGGTGGGAAGGAGGGACACCTACTAGCAAATGTATGTAGGCATAGGACACACCCCCTGCCACACACTCCTAAAGAAGAATTAACCAAAAAAAAGTTAATTAAATCCACAAGGGCTTTTTTTTTACCACTACTATTCCTTTATATTGGCTTCTAAATTTACAAATGTAGCAATTTAGAATTTGGACGAAAAGTTCCGCACTGGGAAACACTTTTTTAAAGATAAAAGGTGCATTTTATATAAAACTATATGGATCAGACAAAAATGAGGGAGAAATGAGTGGGAAAGAGGGACGGGAAGACATTGCTCCAAATCAGCGACAGTCCCTCGAAATCAGGGACAATTGAGAGCTATGTGGAAGGGCTTGGTACACAGCAAACAAAACAAAATTAATTTTAAAGCTCCTCTGTACAGTGCGGCACGAACTCTAGTCAATGAGTCTCCATGTTGGAGCATACTGTATATATCAATAGATAAATTAAGAGCAGGTATGCCTACAGAGAGCCTTGTTTTGCCATCTGTGTGCCAATTGGGATTTTTCCCTTCACTTCCTGTTCTGTAAAAACAGCAGGAAGTGAGAGGTAATCTCTCCAAAATGAAATCTCCTTATAGACAGTTGCCATTAAAGCCAGTGCCCACATTGGATGTTTCCCCCTCTATTCCAACTCTGGTAACAACTATAAATATTTGATTTCCCCTGGTTTTTATCCCAAGTGACAATGGACTAGTGTGAATCTCCCATCACAGCATTCTAAAAATAAAAAAAGTTTTGGCTTTAGATACATTTTAACAACATATACAGTACATTAAAATGGTGATTCTGATTCTTTGAAAACAATATGGTGGCAAGTACAGACTTAAAAAAAACAAAGTAGTGTTACACCTTCCCATTTCACAGAAATAACTTGAACTGGAAACATTGCAGTGAATGTTCTCCAATGCTGTATTATATTATGGCTGTATCTTCTAAAGAAGACGTTTTAAATAGAATTTGAATGTTACGTAACACTGAAAAGCGAAAAGTGAGAAGTGAGTGAGTGTGATATACAAAATAGGAACTGACACAACTTCCCATCCTCTTTCTTTACTGGCATGCTTTTATTGACTAAGCCAGGGGTGTCAAACTGGCGGCCCTCCAACTGTTCCGAAACTACAAGTCCCATCATGCCTCTGCCTGTGGGAGTCATGCTTGTAACTGTTAGCCTTGCAATGCCTCATGGGACTTGTAGTTTTGCAACAGCTGGAGGGCCGCCAGTTTGACACCCCTGGACTAAGCCCTTTGTTAAAAACATTTATATACAGTACAGACCAAAAGTTTGGACACACCTTCTCATTCAAAGAGTTTTCTTTTTTTTTCCATGACTATGAAAATTGTAGATTCACACTGAAGGCATCAAAACTATGAATTAACACATGTGGAATTATATATATAACAAAAAAGTGTGAAACAACTGAAAATATGTCATATTCTAGGTTCTTCAAAGTAGCCACCTTTTGCTTTGATTACTGCTTTGCACACTCTTGGCATTCTCTTGATGAGCTTCAAGAGGTAGTCACCTGAAATGGTCTTCCAACAGTCTTGAAGGAGTTCCCAGAGATGCTTAGCACTTGTTGGCCCTTTTGCCTTCACTCTGCGGTCCAGCTCACCCCAAACCATCTCGATTGGGTTCAGGTCCGGTGACTGTGGAGGCCAGGTCATCTGGCGCAGCACCCCATCACTCTCCTTCTTGGTCAAATAGCCCTTACACAGCCTGGAGGTGTGTTTGGGGTCATTGTCCTGTTGAAAAATAAATGATGGTCCAACTAAACGCAAACCGGATGGAATAGCATGCCGCTGCAAGATGCTGTGGTAGCCATGCTGGTTCAGTATGCCTTCAATTTTGAATAAATCCCCAACAGTGTCACCAGCAAAGCACCCCCATACCATCACACCTCCTCCTCCATGCTTCACGGTGGGAACCAGGCATGTAGAGTCCATCCGTTCACCTTTTCTGCGTCGCACAAAGACACGGTGGTTGGAACCAAAGATCTCAAATTTAAACTCATCAGACCAAAGCACAGATTTCCACTGGTCTAATGTCCATTCTTTGTGTTCTTCAGCCCAAACAAGTCTCTTCTGCTTGTTGCCTTTCTTTAGCAGTTGTTTCCTAGCAGATATTCTACCATGACGGCCTGATTCACACAGTCTCCTCTTATCAGTTGTTCTAGAGATGTGTCTGCTGCCAAAGGTGGCTACTTTGAAGAACCTAGAATATGACATATTTTCAGTTGTTTCACACTTTTTTGTTATGTATATAATTCCACATGTGTTAATTCATAGTTTTGATGCCTTCAGTGTGACTCTACAATTTTCATAGTCATGAAAATAAAGAAAACTCTTGGAATGAGAAGGTGTGTCCAAACTTTTGGTCTGTACTGTATATGAGAGAGAGAAAGAGAGAGAGATATTACCTCACAGAAGTTAGTACACCCCTCACATTTTTGTAAATAGTTTATTTTATCTTTTCATTTGACAGCACTGAAGAAATGACACTTTGCTACAATGTAAAGTAGTGAGTGTACAGCTTGTATAACAGTATAAATGAGCTGTCCCCTCAAAATAACTCAACACACAGCCATTAATGTCTAAACCGCTGGCAACAAAAGTGAGTACACCCTAAGTGAAAATGTCCAAATTGGGCCCAAAGTGTCAATATTTTGTGTAGCCACCATTATTTTGAGCAATATGCACAGGAGTCTGTGCATCTTCTGATCGATTTCAGGTGCGAATTCAGCCAAAAATTTGAAACCAAAATGGCGAACAGGAACGAAATGGACACCTGCTGTGCACGGCAGTGTAAACCCCCCCTTAAAGGAGTTGTGAAGGATTTTTTTTTTTTTTTTTTTTTGCTGAAATGACTTTTTACAGGGTATAGAGACATAATAGTTAACTGATTCCTTTTAAAAATGATTAAAAATAGATAAAAAATCAATCATATAATGTGCCTGCAGTTTCAGTTTCATTTTTAATCTAGTTTCATGCTTCTGTGAATTACAGAGACACAGAGCCAATACAGGGCAATGTTTGTTTTTAAAATGAAACACGTACGACGGCACTATAAAAGGGAAGTTCTATTAGGATGAAGCCACCCTTTTGGCTGCTTTTGCTGATTTTGTGTTAGTAATGCCCTGTACACACGATCACTTTTTGTGATGAAAAAAAATGTCATTTTTTAAAATGTCATTTAAAATGATCGTGTGTGGCCAAAATGTCATTTTATGTCTTCTGAAAAATTACCCAAAAAAAATTCGAACATGCTCAAATTTTTTATGTCACTTTTCAAAATGTCATTTTTTGTGTCATAAAAAATGATCGTGTGTGGGCAAAACTACGTAAAAAATGACGTTTTAAACCCGCTCATGCCCAGAAGCAAGTTAGGAGATGGGAGGTAAAACTACCATTCCTAATGGAGTAAGCACATTCATCACGCTGTAACAGACAAAAAAGCAGGAATCGTCTTTTACTAACAAGTAACCAGCTAAAAGCAGCCTCAAGGCAAATAGAACTTCCCCTTTAGAGTGCCATCACTTTGTTCATCATTTTCCATCATTTTCCAAAAATGATGGTGTGTACGCAACGTAATTTTTGAAAATGAAGTTTGAAAAATGTCGTTTTTTTTCATGAAGAAAAATTACATTTTTTTTCATCACAAAAAGTGATCGTGTGTATGGGGCATAAAAGTTTGGTGAGAGACGATTTGTGCTTTTCTGTCTGTTACAGCGTGACGAATGTGATATCTCCAATACGAACGTTAGTTTTACCAGAACGAGTGCTCCCGTCTCATAACTTGCTTCTGAGCATGCACGTTTTTTCCCGTCGTTAAAGCCTACACACGACGTGAGAAACGACAATGTAAAGAACGACGAGAAAATTTAGAGCATGTTCTAAATTTTGAATGCCCATTTTTCGCGTCGAGTAAAATGATCTGGAGTCTACACACAACTTTTTCAAAAATAGGTTCACTCAATGAATGATAACTTTTATGCCGCGTACACACGATCGGAAATTCCGATAGCAAAAGTCCGACCGTGTGTTTGATCCATCGGACTTTTGCTGTCAGAATTTCTGCCAGCAAAAGATTGAGCGCTGGTTCTCAATTTTTCAGACGGAAAAAATTCCTATCTGTAGCAATTCCAATGCACAAAATTTCGACGCATGCTCGGAAACAATTTGACGCATGTTAGGAAGCATTGAACTTAAATTTCTCGGCTCGTCGTAGTGTTGTACGTCACTGCGTTCTTGTCAGAGAACTTTTGTGTGACCATGTGTAAGCAAGCCAAGCTTGAGCGGAATTCCGTTGGAAAAACCATCCTAGGTTTTCCCGATGGAAAATCTGATCGTGTGTATGGGGCATAAGGCTCCGTTCACACCTGAGTGTACTAGAATCACGGGCGGAATCATGTGATTCTGCCCGCGATTCCAGAATCGCGGCAAAACACAGGACGCGTTTGCAATGCCATTATTTGTAAATAGTACCCCATACACAGTTTGATTTTGCAGCAATTGTCAAGCAACAAAATGGCAAAAATCCCAACACCAAACGCCCTGGCACTGTGCCAAGATTTGGTACATGAGCTCCTTTGGAGCGTTTTTGCAGTGGAGGGAGGCCCAATTAAATGAATGGTGTGACTCCACAATTTTTTTTTATAAAAGGCTAAAACAAATGTGGTGCAGCAGCTGTCGCTGCACTACGCTCAGGTGTGAACAGAGCCTTACAGTTGCTTGTGCTCTCAATTGAACTGTCAAGCCATTAATGACTGGTGTTATAACTGATCACACATGCAACATCATGGCAACAGCAGATCAAACAAAAACAGCAGCTTCCTTGGCTGGTCCAGCTAATGATAATCATCATTAATTGATTTCAGGACAGCCATAATTTTGGGGGTTGTTTTTTTTTTTATCACTGCCTGGCGCTATAGCAGTAGTCATTGCATTTTGATGGTGGGGAACCCCCACTGTCAAAATACAATGGCGCTGTGAAAGGGATAATCTCCCTGACAACCCTGACTGTGTTGATGAGGGAATCAAGCAATTTACTTTCCTTCAACCCATGGGTGAAGGAAAGAAAATTGCATAATGTACAGTCTGCCTTAGTTCTGCTTTATTGCAGACACTACCAGATGTCTTATAGAATGCTCCAGGAACCCAGAAAACCAGGGTGTGCTGACCAGTGCTGGGACAAGGTCATTTGGTGCCCAGGGCGAAGATGGCAAACTGCGCCCCCCCTCCCCCCACCCCGTCCTGTATTTAAAGCGGGATTCCACCCGCAAATTATTATTTTTTTTTTAAAGTCAGCAGCTACTAACAGTGTAGCTGCTGACTTTTAATAAGGACACTTACCTGTCCTACTCGCCCGCGCTGATGCCCCCCCCCTGATGCCGATCCCACGATCGCTCCAGGTCCCGCACCGCCATTCACGCTAAGGGAAACAGGCAGTGAAGCCTTACGTCTTCACTGCCCGTTTCCTACTGCGCATGCACAAGTTTCGCACTGACTTGTGAATGGGCGGCTGCTCTCTGGGAACACACACAGTTCCTAGAAAGCAGTGCGCCCCATTCACTAGAAGAAGACGGACCGCGGCTTAGGAAGAGGCAGATTAAGGACTTCCGCATAGCAACAGGTATTTCGGGTGAGTATACATTTTTTTCCCCATTTTTTTTTTTTTATGATTTTTAGGCTACTTTCCTGAGTGGAGCTCCACTTTAAGAAAGAATTAATGTTGTTTCAAAAGAAGAATATACTTAAAGCAATACAAGTTCTATTTGAAAATATAAACAAATAGAAATCAAGGGAATAACCCCCTTCTTGGGGGTTAAAAGTTCCCTGCTAGCGTCCGAAAAGTACCGCTTAAATAATGGTAAAGCCCTGCTAAAACTGGCGGTGCTTTACCACTAATGGACCGCCACACCAGTGTGAAAGAAGCCTTATAAAAAAAAAAAGTCAGTGGCGGCAGTGGACATTGCAAGGACCGCACACGGACCGGTGTCCGTGTGGGGACACCTTGCCGACCCCTGTCCATGCTGCATTACAGCTACTCGCCTGTCACCTGTCATACAGCTATGCCAACCTGGACATCACAATACACTGCACACTTCCACTACAAGGCAGCTCTCCTCTTCCTGCCAAAATCTATGCAGAAGAGGGTGCACACACTGTACACACCACACACTTCCCCATCTGTCACAGCAGAAATTAAACAGCAGTGGTGGTCATTAACCTTGCCTCATCCTCCTCCCCTCCCCCAATCCAGCAATGTATTAATCTGTTTTTGCTTACTTTTACACAAGTTCAGTCTGGACTGTAGCACACTCTGTCACACTGCAGTGTCCAAATCTTCTAGCGTAGCTTCCATCCAGCTAGAGCCAGGCAGCAGCTCATTGGCTCCTCTAGGTCACAGGCAGTGCCGAGACAGACACAGCTCCCTGCGGTCCTCTGAGTCCTCCCACCTCGCCTCTGGCCGTGAGTGACGTCACGCCGCTGGCAGGTACTAACGAGACTCCTCCGTAGGGGGGGAAGTAACAGTAGGAGACAGTGAAGGTAAGGGAAGGGGGGGGGGGACGCAGGAGCGGACGCACTCAGCACAGACAATTTGTACAGTGCACAAGTGACTTAAGTTGTACACACTGGCGCTTGGCGGCCATGGCATAACTTCGCCTGCAGACTGCGCCCCCTTCCTATAGCAAAAGGTAGCGCCCGGGGCACGTGACCCTTCGGCCCCTGCCTTGTACCGGCCCTGGTGCTGACATGAAAAGAGTGTCCAGATTCCATGTTTGCTGGTGTAGCATGTTAAACTGGGACCCCTGCACTGCACAGCCAGGCACACCGAATTTTCACAGGCACTGCAAAAACAGAGAACAGTCCGTGACTTTGTTTTTGTGGTTCATTGAGGGTTAATAACTTGGATGGGGATGAGAGGTTATGGGTTACTCTGGGCCCCTTTGTTGTGTAGCATAAAGATTACAGTATTCAGCTTGTACTCCTGTGGCTACAGATCTCAGCACCACCTCTTCATGCACTGCTAACACACCTGGCTGCAGCTCCCTCTTTACTAGGTCTCCAGGCTAACTTTTCCTGCCTATGCCGCTGACACTCACCTGCCTATGCCGCTGACACTCACCTGCCTATGCCGCTGACACTCACCTGCCTATGCCGCTGACATTCACCTGCCTATGCCGCTGACTCTCAGATCTCCCAATAGTGTTGACCTGCTCCTGCTGCCCTCTCTCCTTGCTCCCATGCTTCCAGGAATGGCTTCCTCTGTGTGTTTTGACAATATCCCTCCAGCACCCAAGCCTTAGCCCAAGGTCACCCCCCACCCCTAAGGGTCACCAACAGTCTCCTCAGTGCTCCATCTCCATCTTCCACCCAATTTCCCCTGCTGGCATGACCCATGCCTATTCATGAGATAGCCAGCCCCCTGCCAGCTCTTTATTGGGGATTGGCTAAGGCCCTTATAAATATGTCAAACAGCTCCTCCTAACCTCCACCCACTATGTCTAGAACATTCTCCAATGTCCCAGAAAACAAGGGGAGGCACCAGAGAGGCTGCTAGGATGGGTCATCCAGACCTAAGTCATTGAACCCTGACCCAGATTAGCCCTGAGCTAAAGAAATTTGTCTACACTAACACCTAGCACAACAAGAGGGTGCTACACAGACTTCGACCCACCTCCTTCCATCTCTTGAGCCTTACGGTGGACTACGTGATGGGTCAACTGTAAGGTAGAAAACACAGCTGGAGATAGAGACACTGACCACCATAGAAGCTAGTTGTAATTTGCACATGTAGCACCCTGGAGTTTAGGCAGGGATACTCCTCACAAATTTACTTGTCAGGAGTAGTTACCCTAGTTGATTGTTAGAGATCTATTGATTTCCCCCTAAGTTTGGCCTTGTTGCACTTTTCTCTTCTACCACTAGGTGGCCGGGCACTTGGTGGTACTAGATACGAGAAGGGCAACTCAAGGTCAGGTTATGGGTATATGAGGTGTCTCGGCCAATAGGCAGGGATTTTCTTGAATCCCTTAGCCTACTAGGAGAGCCTATATATTTGGGTGAAGTCAGGTGATCTCTGTTATGTGCCATCTGGACGGCTGTCTGGGTGGATGTGTGTCATGTTGCCCCAGGCTGCTAGGCCGGAGATCGGGCATATGCCGGGGGCATCTGGCTGCTAGGCTGTCTGAGGGCCTATCCAGAAGCAAGAGAGCAGTTCAGGGTTGGGATTGCGGCTTGCAGTCCAACCAGAAGTGATGGTTCTGCTGGTTGGAGAACCCGTCAGTGGTCAGAGGTAGATGGGAAGCTGTCGCCACTAAGGGACCATCCACCTTATTACCAGTGACCACAGTGAGTAACTTAAGCAAGTACCGGTGCAGTATTCTCACCGAACGGGAACGGTGGAGAATAAGGATACTTCAGGCGGTGATCAAGTCAAGGACCTAACCAGTGGAGGTGATGCTTGCAGAACAGGCCAGTGGGGGGAAGCTTGAGAAGTATCGGGAGTGCCAAGCTAGGGACCCAGCAGAAAAGAGAGGGATGATGCTTGGTATATATGAGGGTTTACAACCACTTTAAAGCATGTCATCAATAAATGTATGTCTTTACCATAGTTAAAGTGATTGTAAAGCAAACATGTCATACTTACCTCCACTGTGCAGTTCGTTTTGCACAAAGTGGCCCCCGATCCTCCTCTTCTGGGGTCCCTCGGCAGCGCTATCAGCTCCTCCCTGCATCGTACAACCCCCTGGGAGAAGCGCTTTCCCAGGGGGTTACCTTGCAGGCACACTGCCGAGTCCAGCATTCAGCGTCCTGCCCCTGACGCCTGCATCTTTGAATTTGATTGACAGCAGCGGGAGCCAATGGCTATCAATCTATCCAATCAAGTGACGGGAACCCCTGGCAGAGAGATATAGTGTGTCTCTGCAGAGGGGTCGAAGGGGGTCAGGTGAGAAAAATGGGGGGGGGGGCTGGGGGGCAGGTCACTGTCAGAAGTTTACAACCCCTTTAAGTGTAGGTTTCCATTTGCTGACTGACCTCCTGGGTCACTGAACAAGTATGCTAATGCTAATCATGAGGTCTGACTTCTCCACCTATATGCTTGTTCCAGAACTCTTCAGAAGGAACTCAGCTGATGTATTTCTCTCAGTACAGATTTACATTGCTCTATTTTTTTTATAAACGATCCCTACAGAATGTTATAACTTCTAAGCTTATTAGCATAGTCACACCCGAGACACAGCTGAAGATTTCTGGTGAGTAATTAAACGAGAGCGTATAATTACCCAATCTCTGTGGTGAAATGGCTGCTTCCTCAGCTATTTGAAAAACTGCAAATTAATGCCAAGCAAATGTACAGCTTCAAACCTCTCAGTCTGAAACAGTTAGCAATTAATGGTTATTTAATGAACATTGCTTTATTCAGAAGGGATGAGACACAGGAAAATGGGCAAGCCAGAATGCACTGAATAATATAACGAACCTTGAAGACATGTAAGGTGTCACTGACCCGGAACAAGTATGCAGATTAGAAGTGCTGACATCCTGCCAGCGCATTAGGTCATACTGTATATGCTCTTTGGGGTGCCATTGAGAATGAATGGTACTACATTTATACAGTGTGTTAAAGGGGTGTTCCAGCCCAAAATTGTGTTTATTAAAAGTCAGCAGCTACAAAAAGTGTAGCTGCTGGCTTTTAATAAACACTCACTTACCTGCTCCTGCGTTCCAGCGACGCGCCGACCGGGGCTCCGCTCCTTTCCCCCCCTCTTCCCAGCCGGCGTCTCCATCCCGACTGTGGGCACCCAGCCTTCGGCTTCACGGCCGGGCACCCACTGCGCTCGCCGCTGATTGGAGAGGCGATCGCATGGGACCTGTCAGTGTCCCATGTGATCGCCTACAGGGAGGGGCTGGTGTAGGCGATTAAGGCTTAATCGCCTTACCAGCCCCTCGACGGAAGCAGGAAGTGGGACAGGAAGTCCCACTCCTACTGAAGCCCCCACTCCCCCCCCAAAAAAATTACATGCCAAATGTGGCATGTAAGGGGGAGGGGAGGGGATTAAAGAAAAGTAAAATTTTAGGGTGGAACTCCTCTTTAAAGAAATGTTCCAAAAAAAAACCTGCAAGAAAAAGGCATAACGAGCTAGTATGCATAGCATACTAGCTCATTATGAATGACTTACCTGAGATCGAAGCCCCAGAAGCGCTCCTCGTTCCCCTCCTCAGCTGCCACCATGTCTCCTCTGACTGCCTTCCAGGTTTCGCCACTCCGGCGTTGTGACTAGCCGGAGTGGCGATGACATCACTCCCGAGCATAGGCACGGGACGGCAGATCCCATTCAAGACCCGGCACGCTCAGAGCGCCTGCGCCGTTGTCTACAGCGCACATGCGCCATTGACAGCGGTGCATTCTTTTTGGTAAATATCTCCTAAACCGTGTAGGTTTAGGAGATATTGCAAACACCTACAGGTAAGCCTTAATCTAGGCTTACCTGTAGGTAAAAGTAGTCAGAGAGGGTTTACAACCACTTTAACATGCATTCATTTAAATCCAGCCTAAAAGTTACTCCAATTGTCATTTTAGCTCACAAAAAGGCACTGCCGCTGTAAAGTCTCATTATAGTCATTGTCTGAATGTAGAATCAAAGGGTGTGTAAGGCGCCTATGTGTCTGGGGGTGGTGGGGAATACAACGCAGCAAAAGTCATATTGGAGGGGGGGGGGGACTTTAAAGAAAGATTCAGTACTTAGTAATGCATAAGGACAAGGAAAGAGAAAAATACAGCCTTGACTTAGGCCACGAATCTGGATTTACACTACAGTACAAAAGATTGAATTGTACGGCAGTCATTTCTATGAAAATCTTTAGTGCATCATAAGAACCTGCATACAGCATTGTATGTTTGGCCACCTACGCCTCACTTTGTACAGTATGGGTAGATTACAGTACTGAAAACACAAATGATCTTTGTATGGCTACATATTTCATTCTGAACATTTTGACGTTAAGGACAGACCACACAAACCTTGTTTATTACTATATTATAGAGTGTCAGAAAAAGGTTTAGTCTTTAAGTGGTTAAACTTCCCTTAATTACAGATTGAAGTTCATTACTTTATCTAAAGAACAAAATGTTACAATTTTGGGAAAATTGTCAAACTGCCTGTGTTTTTGTTTTGTATTGACAGCTGTCAGATTGAGCAGAGAACTCTGCATAGAATCTAGAAAATGCTTTGTTAAAGGGTAATTAAAGGTTATTTAAAAAAAAAAAAAAACATGTCATAACTCCTCTGTGCAGTTGGTTTTGCACAGGGCGGCTCCTCTTCTCGAGTGCCCAGTGGAGAGCCGCTCTCTCTCGGGGGGCACTCATGCGGGCGCGCTCCTGTGTTCTGCTGCTGCGTCTATTGACACAGACAGCAGGACTTGGCCACGCCCCTGGCTCCTGCGTCATTGTATTTGATTGACAGCAATGGGAGCCAATGGCTGCGCTGCTATCAATCTATCCAATCAGGATCCGAGTCACTGGCTAAAGCCGTTGTGCTTGTCCCCATCGCTGGAAAGATCGGGTTCAGGTAGATAAAAGGGGGGCTCTGGGGGGCAGCTGCAGCACAGAAGGTTTTTCACCTTAATGCATTAGGGCAAAAAAACACAAGGGTTTACAACCCCTTTTAGATCGTGAGGGGGGAAAGAATCAGGATCTCGATTCTTAATGATTAGTTGTGCAGATCTACTATATTACTTTCAATATATACTTTCAATACCTTGCTGTCCTACATAGTGGACTAAAACATGGGTTTACAATTTTTTTCAACAAGCCCCTTGTTGAGCAATTGTGTTCTGGCGGAGACTGCCCCCCTTCCAGAACACTCCGGGCAGCACTCTCAGATGTAGAGTTTGGGGGCAGACACAAATGTCTGTCACGTGTGTCCATGAAGCTGCTGCATTCCAATTTACATCAAATGGCCTGCCATGGAATGCAGGAAACACCTGTGCATCACCGTGCAGGTAGACATGGACCTGCACGGGCGTAGGCTACAGTACACTACATGTTAATGAGGTCTGCCTCATAAGAACAAGAGGTCACACCTTTGCATGGTCGCTCCCTTTTCTTGACACGTGTTAGTCTTATTGTAGGATGCACTGTCTTTATTATGTAACTACATTTGTAACCATGGGATTAATTTGAATATTATACTTTGGCAGGTGTATGACACAGTATTTCTCTTTCTGCTTTTTTCTAATGAAAATAAAATTATTTATATTTGTAACATAAAAAAAAAAAAAAAAATCTGCACTTGTTTTGCCAGCATCAAAATATTAAAAAAAAAAAAATCTATACAGTATAGAGTGATTTGGTATTTAGCGAGTCCGAGATAAAGGGCATTTGCATAGTCGAGTCTGGAGTTGATAATTGTTCTCACCACGACTGCTATGTCTTCTTTTGGGATAAAGGGAGTGAATCTGCGTAGTAGGCGCAGCAGATGGTGCGATCCGCTGACTACTGACCCCATTTGTGAATCCATTGTCATGTAGGAGTCAAAAATTACTCAGAGACTTTTGACTTTGGTGCTAGGGGTGATGGTTTTACCCAGAAAGGGTCGGGGTATCCATGTTGTTGCGGGATGATTCTTTCGATTGGCGTAAAACAGGAGAAGTTCTGTTGTCGAACCGTTGAGTAACTCTTGGTCATCCAATTTTCTATCAAAGTAAGGCATTTCTCTAGTCCGAGATAATGATGCTTTTTGTTGCAGATGCGAAAATATAGTTGCGTGTCATCCGCTTAGGAGTGGTAGAGTAACCACTCCTAAGCGGATGAATAAGCACTGATCCAGTGCGAAACGCGTCGGCTGTTCCTTGTTTCTACTGCTGTGACCCTATTTTTGTACATGCTGTCTATTGAATAAAAGACCACCCATCAGGTTTTGGAGTGCGGCTATCCATTTTTCTTTGTCTTCATTTTGCTTAGTGCACCGCCAGCACCCTCGGTATCCTGCACCACCTGTAACCATTTAGTGATCCCACCTGGAGCGGTGACTCCTTTCTCAACTTCTGGTTACTGTTGATTTCAAAAAGAGGGCAGAGATAGATATTGAACAGAACAGGCGACAAGGGGGATCCCTGAGGGACTCTGCATTGACACCGTGAGTTTTTCAGAAGTGAAAGGACCAAGTTTCACTATTTGTGATCGGTACTCCAAGAAGGAGGAGAACCAAGATAAATCACATTCCGCGACTCTGGCTATTTCAGCTAACCGAGTCAGTAATAATTTGTGGTCTACAGTATCAAATGCTGCACTTAGATCCAGCAGTACCAGAAGACAAGATTCTCCTTCGTCTGCTGCCTCGAGGGCATCATCCCATATTTTGAGCAGTGCTGTTTCAGTCCCGTGACAAAACCAAAACAGAGCAAATGGTCCTTTCTGGTCAGAAACCACCGGTGGAGCGCAGATCACGTCACTTCCGGTAACGCCGCGTTAGCCCCGCCCTGACCGGTTTCGTCTACCAATGGACTTCAACTGAGGGCCTCAGTTGAAGTCCATTGGTAGACGAAACCGGTCAGGGCGGGGCTAACGCGGCGTTACCGGAAGTGACGTGCTCTGTTTTGTTTTTATAAAAACATTACATGTTTGCTCCTGGGATTCCTGGGACCATCCGATAATCGTCATTATTTGCTCATTTCTACTGATTCATGGTACGTACACTGTGAGCGGGGATTTTATGTGTGGTGAAGGGTTATTGTTTTTAAAAAAAAATTAAAACCGAATTACACTATTTGGAGTTTCATTTGTTTTTATATGGAGCGTTCTTCCCTGCTTAGCTGATGGATGGTATGGTGGAAAGATACCTTTGTAAGGCCTGATATCACTGGCCCTCTGGTGAGTTTAAACCCCAAAGGGGAGTGTGCCTCACGCGTGGTGGACTTTTGGGACAAGGTGGAAAGATCTTGGAAAATTCCTTGAGATGTTCACATCACCTCTCTATCTTTTCTACACCATCTAAGCTTGATGTTGCTGGACATTTATCCAACATTGTTTAGCGCTGTCTATCATTTTGAACTATGTTCTAACCTTTGATACTTTGTTTTATATGCTTTTCCAATCAGCCTTGTGCTGATGGTTTTTAAGACAGCTGCTTTGATTCACCTTTTTTCTGCTTTTTGGATATTAGGTTGATTTAATTTATTATTTTATTTTATTTTACCATATTATTTATTTAACTTTTCCTACCATTATTTAACTATTAGTATCTGTGGCGCTGGGATGTGCCTCTAGGCCATTGTGAAGCACACTTTGTTCCAATGGACTTGATTTATATTTTATTTATGATAAGAACTGCACTCTATGGGCCAGATTCAGGTAGATGAGCGAATCTTTATTTTGGAGTAACTTTTCTCATTTACGTTACTCCGCCGTAACTTTAGGAGCAAGTACTGTTATTCACAAAGCACTTGCTCTTAAAGTTGCGGCGGCGTAGCGAAAATGAGCCGGCGGAATTCAAATTGGGCGGGTAGGGGGCGTGTAGTATTTAAAATAGGCGCGATCCCGCGGCGAACGTACTGCGCATGCGTCGACTGTCAGTGCGCATGCTCCAAATTCTGTCAGTGAACGTCAATGACGTCAATCCCCATTCACGGATGTTTTACGCAAACGACTCGAAAATGTTTACATCCGACGCGATGACGACGGCCATACTTAACATAGGATACTCCACTAGGGGGCTGGTTTTTCTTTACGCTGCGTATCTCTTACGGAAACGTCGGAAAGTCACTGCGTCGGGCCCGAATACGATCGCGAATTGTCGATTCTCGCTGATTAACATATTATCGGCGTTAATCAGCGGGAACGCCCCGAGCGCCATTTTTAAAATTGCAGTTCCGATACGACGGCGAAATACAATTACGCCGCTCGTATAGGAACTCCAACCCAGCGTTTCTTGTTTTCTGCTTACTGAAAACAGAAAAGCCGGCTCAAAGTGAGAGTTAGGCTGGAGTATCGCTGATACTCCAGAGTAACTCTACCTGAATCTGGCCCTATGTTTTTTATTGTTCATATTTGTGACCAGAAAATGTGCTAGCAGCTTCTTAAAGTGGTTGTAGACCCAGATAAAAAAAAAAATCCTGCAAGACAAAGACATAATGAGCTAGTATGCATCGCATAACAGCTTATTATCAAATACTTAGCTTAAAATGATGCTGTTGCAGTTGTCCTGATACACCGCTATGACCGGCAACATGTTGTCCTGGAGTTACTTCCAGGTTCGCGGGCTCCGTCTCTGTGACTGGCCAGAGCCACGATGGCATCACTCCCACACATGCACGTGGGAGCCACCAGTAACGGCACAGCAGCTAAAGAAATGGCACGAGCGAGCCGTTTCTTCAGTGCGCATGTCCCGATGACGTCGGCACATGCGGATACAGTGAAACTTTCTCCTAAACTATGTAAGTATGGGTAAAAGTGGTTGTACAGGGTTTACAACCACCTTAATACTTATTAAAGTGGTTGTAAACCCTCTATGAGAACTTAGATTAAGGCTTACCCGTAGGTGATTGCAATATTTCCTAGACCCGCACAGTTTAGGAGATATTTGCAATAAATAATGCACTGATGTCTACATTGCATGCATGCCATAGACAACAGCGCAGGCGCACTGAGCATGCCGTTACTAAATGGCATCATGCTGTCAGTGTCGGCTCCCGCGCGCATGCACGGGAGTGACATCACGCAACTCCAGCCAGTCACAGAACCAGAGTTCGTGGACCCCGGAGAAAGAGGGGTGAAGATGGACGCTCGCTACTAGCAAGGAAGACCGGAACATCGCAGGCTTCTCCTGCAGGTAAGTGACACATAATGGATGCATAGTAGCCCATTATGCTGTACCTTTGCAAGGAAACAAAGGGGAAGTAAACCCATCAGGGTTTACTTCCTCTTTAAGAGTTCAAGCATTGATATTTCCTTTGGTTTTATACTATATATATACACATCTATATACAATCTATATACAGTGCCTTGCGAAAGTATTCGGCCCCCATTGAACTTTGCGATCTTTTGCCACATTTCAGGCTTCAAACATTAATATATAAATCTGTAATTTTTTGTGAAGAATCAACAACAAATGGGACACAATCATCAATTTATTGGATATTTCAAACTTTAACAAATAAAAAACTGAAAAATTGGGCGTGAAAAATTATTTAGCCCCCTTAAGTTAATACTTTGTAGCGCCACATTTTGCTGCGATTACAGCTGTAAGTCGCTTGGGGTATGTCTCTATCAGTTTTGCACATCGAGAGACTGAAATTTTTGCCCATTCCTCCTTGCAAAACAGCTCGAGCTCAGTGAGGTTGGATGGAGAGCGTTTGTGAACAGCAGTTTTCAGTTCGTTCCACAGATTCTCGATCAGATTCAGGTCTGGACTTTGACTTGGCCATTCTAACACCTGGATATGTTTATTTGTGAACCATTCCATTGTACATTTTGCTTTATGTTTTGGATCATTGTCTTGTTGGAAGACAAATCTCCGTCCCAGTCTCAGGTCTTTTGCAGACTCCATCAGGTTTTCTTCCAGAATGGTGCTGTATTTGGCTCCATCCATCTTCCCATCAATTGTAACCATCTTCCCTGTCCCTGCTGAAGAAAAGCAGGCCCAAACCATGATGCTGCCACCACCATGTTTGACAGTGGGGATGGTGTGTTCAGGGTGATGAGCTGTATTGCTTTTACGCCAAACATAACGTTTTGCATTGTTGCCAAAAAGTTCAATTTTGGTTTTATCTGACCAGAGCACCTTCTTCCACATGTTTGGTGTGTCTCCCAGGTGGCTTGTGGCAAACTTTAAACAACACTTTTTATGGATATCTTTAAGAAATGGCTTTCTTCTTGCCACTCTTCCATAAAGGCCAGATTTGTGCATTATACGACTGATTGTTGTCCTATAGACATAGTCTCCCACCTCAGCTGTAGATCTCTGCAGTTCATCCAGAGTGATCATGGGCCTCTTGGCTGCATCTCTGATCAGTCTTCTCCTTGTATGAGCTGAAAGTTTAGAGGGTCGGCCAGGTCTTTATAGATTTGCAGTGGTCTGATACTCCTTCCATTTCAATATTATTTCTTGCACAGTGCTACTTGGGATGTTTAAAGCTTGGGAAATCTTTTTGTATCCAAATCCGGCTTTAAACTTCTCCACAACAGTATCTCGGACCTGCCTGGTGTGTTCCTTGTTCTTCATGATGCTCTCTGCGCTTTAAACGGACCTCTGAGACTATCACAGTGCAGGTGCATTTATACGGAGACTTGATTACACACAGGTGGATTCTATTTATCATCATTAGTCATTTAGGTCAACATTGGATCATTCAGAGATCCTTACCGAACTTCTGGAGAGAGTTTGCTGCACTGAAAGTAAAGGGGCTGAATAATTTTGCACACCCAATTTTTCAGTTTTTTATTTGTTAAAAAAGTTTGAAATATCCAATAAATTTCGTTCCACTTCATGATTGTGTCCCACTTGTTGTTGATTCTTCACGAAAAATTACAGTTTTATATCTTTATGTTTGAAGCCTGAAATGTGGCAAAAGGTCGCAAAGTTCAAGGGGGCCGAATACTTTCACAAGGCACTGTATCTATATATATATATATATATATATTGTCAAAAGTATTGGGAAACCTGCCTTTATACGCACATGACCTTTAATGGAATCCCAGCCTGTAGGGTTCAATAATTAGTTGGCCCACCCTTTGCAGCTATAATGAAGGCTGTCCACAAGGTTAAGGAGTGTTTCTATGGGAATGTTTGGCCATTTTCCCAAATGCGCATTTGTGAGGTCAGGCACTGATGTTGGAGTGAAGGTCTGGCTCACAGTCTCCACTCTAATTCTTCTCAAAGGTGTTCTATCAGGTTGACGTCAGGCCAGTCAAGTTCCTCCACCCCAAACTCACTCATCCATATCTTTATGGACTTTGCTTTGAGTCCTAATCCAAATCATTTGGTGGAAGGAGGATTATGATGTGGGGTTGTTTTTCAGGGGTTAGGCTTGGCCTCTTAGACCAAGACATTTTGGACAATTTCATGCTCCCAACTTTGTGGGAACAGTTTGGGGATGGCCCCTTTCTGTTCCAACATGACTGCACACCAGTCACAACACAAGGTCCATAAAGACATGGATGAGCGAGTTTGGGGTGGAGGGAGTTGACTGGACTGACCTCAACCCAATAGAACATCTTTGGGATGAATTAGGGCAGAGACTGCGAGCCAGGCCTTCTCATCCAACATTAGCATCTGACCTCACAAATGCCCTTCAGGAAGAATTTTCAAACATTCCCATGCACATTTGACCATGCAGGACAGAGAGTGTCACAAGTGCTGGTTACTGAGCATAGGCATTTACAGGCATGTACAACCCTTCTTGCATGAATATATCTGAATTTAAAAGGGAAATAATATGTTACGGCACATAACGTACACTGCCCTATCCATGTGCTGAGTCAGGACGAAGACAACAGCAAATCACGCTTTGGAGAAAGAGTAATCCTCCTGTATAGGGCCGCTGACTGCCCATGCACAACCCAATCCAATCATACTGTGCTGCTGATTCCAGGATTGTTTGCAAAGATTAGACAAGGATAACATACCATATTGTTTTGTTTATTGCCCTGTCCATGTGAACTTTTCTTTGTTTGCTAATTTGAAACAGATTAGATTGGCTGCCATCTTTTCTTTTTTATTGGATGTGGCCCAGACACACACTAGATATCTTCAGCTGCCTTGTAAAGGTTATGTCTGGGCTTCTGGTGTGTTGTTCAACCTTTGAGGATGAGGAGAGCTGCCTACAAATAATCTTATAGCTATCACTCAAGGGAGTCCTTATGCTGGAACAGTACACACATATATTGGAGTTTATGTTCCAAAGCAGCACCATGTGTTCCCGTTTTCTGCTTTCAAATAGTTCTGTACACTCTTTAGATACATGTTTATATTTATTATTTTTTTAAATAATTTGTATTGTAATTTTTATAGACATAACAATAACAAAAACATATATACACATATTTATACATAACATACATACAATTAACAAACATGGTCTCAGTATTTTTCAATAACCCTTTAGTTTTTGGTGGATATAATGTTCTAATACATGGACCCCTTACTCATCACCTACCTAGTTTTAAATATAAAATATTCCCTTATTCAAACATGTTTATATTTATTGCGATCCCATTGATGTTTAAAAATGAATTACCTATGTTACTTTTATGCGTATAAAATTTACCCATTGAATAAATAATTTTAAAGCAAATTGCATGTTAATATTTAAGGGGTTCTAGAGGTTTGTGTTTTTTCACCTTAAAGCATCCTATGCATTAGGGTGAAAAACCCCTGGCAATGAAGGCCCCTCCAGCTCCCCCCTGTTTTACTTACCTGAGTCCGTACACCTGCTGTGCGCGTGTCCGGCGTTCTCTTCTCCACAGAGTCTGGCCGTTGATTGGCTAGATTGGATGTATTCATAGCAGCGTGGCCATTGGCTCGGGCTGCTGTCAATCACACCCAATGACACAGTGTGCCGGGGTGCGGGGCCGAGTGATAAAGTCGGCGGCTGTATCACAGGAGCGCACCTGCAAGCTAACCCCCTTGGGAGAGAGCTTCCCATGAAGGGGGTTAGCTCCTGCGGGGAGGAGCCAAGACAGCCACAGAGGGACCCCAGAAGATGAGGATCAGGGCCACTCTGTGCAAAACGAACTGCACAGTGGAGGTAAGTATAACATGTTTGTTTTTTTGTTTTTTAAAACTTACAACCACTTTAACAAGTGTTTTGGGGTGGAGGAATGACAGAAAATGTTTTGTTTACATGGGAGGTGCTGAAGGACATGTCATAGAAAACAGTGGGGCAATGAAGTGTTACCATCAACCATAATGCGGTTCTTCAAAACAGATTTTTAAAAAAAAGTAACACCCTAGTAGAGATTATCAGGACTGAAGGCTAATAAAATATATTGTTATAGGGAGTTATCTTAAAGTCATTGTAAATTATCAACTTGTAAAACAAGCCATTCAGTTTAAAATATAAAATATTTATATATATATTTAAAATATTTTTGTGTAGATATAACAAAAACATTTCCCTTCTTTTTATAAGTGATCAAATTCCCTCTGTTCTCAGCTGCAAAAGAGGGGAGAAGAAGTAGCAGCACATCAAACTTCCCAGTGACAGGCTGTAAAGGCGGGGGGTGAATTTTAGGACTAATTTGACCATTGGAGGAGAGCAAGTTGAGTTCCCAGCACAGTTGGAGAACAGACTACGGTGTGTTCTCCTGCTTAGTGTAGTCAGTTTTTAATAGGAAAGCAAAGGGACTGGCAGGAACACCAGGGATTTCACACACAAGAAACAGTACAAATAGAACAGGATACTTAAAGTGATTGTAAAGGATTGTTTTTTTATTTTATTTAAAAAAAAAACATATCGGGCCAGATTCAGGTAGAGTTACTCTGGAGTATCAGTGATACTCCAGCCTAACTCTTACTTTGAGCCGGCGTTTCTGTTTTCAGTAAGCAGAAAACAAGAAACGCCGGGTTGGAGTTTCTATACGAGCGGCGTAATTGTATTTCGCCGTCGTATCGGAACTGCAATTTTAAAAATGGCGCGGGGGACGTTCCCGCTGATTAACGCCGAGAATATGTTAATCAGCGAGAATCGGCAATTCACGATCATATTCGGGCCCGACGCAGTGACTTTTTGTTTCCGTAAGAGATACGCGGCGTAAAGATAAAGCAGCCCCCTAGTGGAGTATCCTATGTTAAGTATGCCCGTTGTCATCGCGTCGAAAAAAAAAAAATTTGAGTCGTTTGCGTAAAACGTCCGTGAATGGGGATTGACGTCATTGACGTTCACTGACAGAATTTGGAGCATGCGCACTGACAGTCGACGCATGCGCAGTACGTTCGCCGCGGGATCACGCCTAGTTATAATAATACACGCCCCCTACCCGCCCAATTTGAATTCCGCCGGCTCATTGTCGCTACGCCGCCGCAACTTTAGGAGCAAGTGCTTTGTGAATAACAGTACTTGCTCCTAAAGTTTCGGCGGAGTAACGTAAATGAGAAACGTTACTCCAAATTAAAGATTCGCCCATCTACCTGAATCTGGCCCATCATACTTACCTCCACTGTGTAGCTTGTTTTAAGTGGCCCCGATTGTCCTCTTCTGGGGTCCCTCGGCAGCTCTTGTGACCCCCCCCCCACCCAACATCAGATAACCCCCTGGGAGAAGCGCTCTCCCTGGGGGGGTTTCCTTGTGGGCGGTCTCCCAAGTCATTCATTCAGCGTCCATAGCTGCCGAATGTATGACTCGGCCCGGTTGCTCGTGTCATTGGATTTGATTGACAGCGGCGGGAGCCAATGGCCATGCTACTATCAATCTATCCAATCAAGAGATTGTGGAAAGAAATGTTTGGACAGCCGCACTCTGGAAAAACCTTCTTGGTTGCCTTTTATTGATAAAAGTTTTCAAACACCACACATCACAGCAAAGACAGGGGCATACAGCTGACGTTTCGCTCTACAATCAGTGCTTACTCATAGCTATGGGCTATGAGTAAGCACTGATTGTAGTGCGAAACTTCAGCTGTATGCCCCTGTCTTTGCTGTGATGTGTGGTGTTTGAAAACTTTTATCAATAAAAGGCAACCAAGAAGGTTTTTCCAGAGTGCGGCTGTCCAAACATTTCTTTCCACAATTGCTTCGTGCATTGCCGGCACCTGGGTTTCTCTGAGAGGATACAGATTCATCCACATACCTAATTGGAGCGGTGACTATCTTCTATCCAATCAAGAGCCGAGACCCTGTGGAGAGAGGGACAGCGCGTCCTTACCAAGGGAAATTCGGGGCTCAGGTAAGTAAAATGGTGGGGGGCTGGAGGGGACGGTCACTGCAAGGTGTTTTTTCAGCTTAATGCATAGGATGAATTAAGAAGAAAAAACACAAAGGTTTACAACCTCTTTAAGTACATGGTGCAACAGGCACATATCAGGACTATGAAATGTTGGGGTTACAAGAGCTTTAACCACTTGCCGACCACCCGTTATCATTATATGGCGGCTGTTTGAAGAGGAATACCATTGTTATGGCAGAAGCTAGCTGCCAAAACCCTGGTATCTTCTTCTTCAGCAAGGGATCGGCTTTCAGATAAAAGTGGTCTCACCAGAGGATTCAACGTAAAATCACTTTTATCGGGGGGCGGGAGAGGGCCCCCCTCCCACCGTGCTACGGTTGTCTCCGCCGCTTACCAGAGCTGTCTGTAGCGGCGGAGATGATCAGGTCCTCTTTCCTCACAGGCTGGAAGCCGAGTGAGGGAAAGATGGCCCCTGCTCGGCTCCATAGCATTGGATGGCAGAAGCTATGTCAAACGTCAGTTCCGCCCAATGCTTTTAACCACTTAAGACCCGGACCAATACGCTGGTAAATGACCCAAGGTGTTTTTGCGATTCGGCACTGCGTCGCTTTAACAGACAATTGCGCGGTCGTGCGACGTGGCTCCCAAACACAATTTGCGTCCTTTTCTTCCCACAAATAGAGCTTTCTTTTGGTGGTATTTGATCACCTCTGCGATTTTTATTTTTTGCGCTATATACAAAAATAGAGCGACATTTTTGAAAAAAAAACACTATTTTTTACTTTTTGTTAAAAAAAAAATCAAATAAACTAAATTTTAGTCAAACATTTAGGCCAAAATTTATTTAGCCACATGTCTTTAGTAAAAAAAAAAATCGCAAGAAAAAAAAATAGCTACCTAGCGGGAACAGCGACACTAATACAGCGATCAGAAAAATGATCGCTTAGTGACGCTGGCAATAGGGAGTGAAAGGGTTAACTAGGGCGGTGATCAGGGGGTTAAAACTTTATATGGGGGGGTGGGGGGTCTATCCTGAACCTAACACTAACTGTTTTTTACACTGCCTGTCACACTGACACTAAATGCAGTGATTAGATCACTGCATTCAGTGACACTGTGACAGGGGGGTGGGGGGGGGGCGATCACAAGGGGTTAATATGCCTATGTGAGTGTGTGTCAGTGTTGTGTTGGTGCACACTTACTTGTGATGTCTTCTCTCATCAGCAGCGCTGGGAAACAGCGCTGCGATGAGAGAATACATCATTTCCTCCTTCCTGTGTAAACACAGGAGGAGGAAGTGACAGGTTGGGAGCGCGCTCCCATTGGCTGGGAGCGATCGCGGGGGGGCGGGTATTCGCCGACATCCGCCCCCAGATCCCGGATCCCTCCCGGAGCCAGGGGGACCCCCGCACGCCGCGGAGGGGGTCCCGATGGGACCCCCGAACCGCACTTAGGCGGGGACGTAAATTTACGCCCTTGTGCCTGTACGTGCCATTCTGTGGCCGTATATGTGCGTGCGGGGGTCCTTAAGTGGTTAAAGAAGACATTTCATTTTAATAATTTTTTATTATTGCATTTCTGTGTAAATGTGAGATCTAAGGTCTTTTTGACCCCAAATCTCACATTAAAAAGGTCCTGTCATGCTTTTTTTCTATTACAAGGGATGTTTACATTCCTTTTAATAGGAAGAAAAGTGACCAAATAAAATAAAAAAAAAAAACAGTGTAAAAATAAAAGTAAAATAAATAGGAAAAAAAATATAGCGCCCCGTCCTGCAATGAGCAGGGGAGAATCCACCAATGGCACGTTTGGCGGCCAACAAGAAGAGGGGCCCCCCACCCTTCACGCCTATACCCATAGCCACCGGCATACCTGTAAGTTATTTTAGGTTTTGTTACGACTCTATTTTTCCCTCCATTCCCACACATAGATTCAGGTTATTTATTTATATACTCTAAATTTTACTGCTTTGACTTTCTAGACTCCTACCTCACACCTGCTCCTGAAGAGTGGCAGTAGCCACGAAACACGTTAAGCCAATAAGATGCCTCTTTACATACATACTACTATTGCATCACCTACTACCTCATATATTGATTGGACATTACCAACCAATCCCGGCCATAATTATCATGGAGTTTTACTTTCAAAAGGAACTGGTTTTATTCAACAATGTTTACAAAATGTACCCTATATGCTTTTTGTGAGCCAATTAGATGCCCCTTTGCATATACATGGAAACATCATTTCTACCAACCAGTCCCTATACTAAGTGGATTGTGCCAGCTTACGCAAGTTTTTAATCCTTTTACCATAGGGACACGTGCCAATGAATTGGCCTTTTTCTTTTTTACTGTCTTTTATATATGAACCAAAGATATTACTATACCATTGATTGTTATGGAATTATGTACTATTTAATTTCTGATTGATATACTAGGTGTGTTATGTCATTATTGTCTTTGTTATATTTTTTATGCAATTAAATAACTGATTGTCAATTGCTGTTATGCAGTGCTCTCATGTAATGTTCTTGGTTCTGTCGGACCAGTTATCTGCCGTATTCTATTGTTCCATGTTTCCCCCTGGGAGGCATGTTTCATTTAAAGTCCCACTCTTGTTTTTTCTTGTTAAACCTTCTGGGGATGGAGGTGCTCGACTATTGTCCGGCGCCTCAATTAAAGTCCGAAACCTTTTAGCTTTTCATTTCCGGAGAGTGCAAGGTGTTTTTTCACCTTAATGAATAGGATGCATTAAGATGAAAAAACACAAAGTTTTACAACCCCTTTAAGCAAAATATCATTATCTAATATCGCTTGATAATCAATTTTTCACATTTATTTTATTCACTGACTCACTGGTCAATATTTCTGAAGCTTGCCAGTTTGGGAAGCAATCATCATAATGAATCACCCAGCACAGCCTCTTTTATCTTCATGGGCCATCCACACATTTCAGAAGGATTCAAAGCATTCCCTCTGTGTTATAGCACATTTTTGATGTGCATGTTTGATGCTTTTTATGATGTGTTAATATGAGCTGACAATCCTATTTAAAGACATTATAATGCATATAGATCAATAGATAACAAAAATGGACATGACTTTTTCTTCTTTAGCCAATGCATGTCAACATGCTGCATATATGTTAACTCATCAAGAACAATTACAAATCTATGTACATGCATTATCACATGGTAAAATGTGTGCGTCAAAATTCATAGGTGAGAACGAGTCTTTCCACTTTCTTATATTGGTTGCAGGTATTACAAAATCAATTACTGGTGTCTAGTTCTCACAGATGATTTTCTGTATGGTAGATGGGAGAACCCAACTACAAGAATGCGGCACCTTTAAATAGCTGTGAGGTCTAATTACAATGGAAAGATACATTTAATTTATTTTAAAAAATCAAATGATGCAAACCTAAAAACTGAAATGTAAGCTTTGGGTGAGGTTGACCTAATGTACAGAACAGCTTCCATTTCTAAGATACACCCAAAATGGCAGCCAGAGCCTATTATGCATGAATGTAGAATTTCAAGAGTAGGCATACCAAATACTCCTACAGAATTTATTTAGCAAAGTGGAGGAGGTGTAACCGGATTTATTTCAAGATTCAGATTAATACATATAGGCATGCAGTGGGAGAGATCCTTAATATGTGGTAGCATTAGTTAAAGCGGGGGTTCACCCTAAAAAAAAATTCTAACATTACATTGAGCCGACTGGTTAGACTGAGAGTATGCTGCTTTTTTTTATTTTTTTGCCGTACATACCTTGTTAGCGCTATTTTATCTCCCGGCTTCCGGGTATGATTCTTGCGAGACTGGGCGTTCCTAGTCGCAGGCTAGTTGATTGACGTTCTACCGACCGACGCATACTGCGCGTCACGACTTGCCGAAAGAAGCCCAACATCGTTGCGCAGGCGCCGTATAGCGTCGGCTCTATGCAGCGCCTGTTGCACGCTGTGTGGTATCTCTTAGGCCCGACGGGCCGTTTCAGCAGACAAATCCGATCGTGTGTATGGGCTAGCGGACATGTTTTACCAGCGGACAAATTTCAAAGCATGCTTTAAAATTTGTCCGCCAGAGACATGACCGTCGGATATGTCCGCTGGTGAGTGTACTATGTGAGTGTGGTATTTTACTTCCTGGAGTGGTGACGTGGCGGCGACAACGTCACCGCCACGTCACCGCGTCCTCAGCCAGAGGGGATTTTTCGTCCGATGGTGTGTACACGCCATCGGACCAAAATCCGATGAAACATGTCCGCTGCAAACAGTCCGTCGGACATGTTTGAGCGGACATGTCTCATCGTGTGTACGCGGCCTTATAGATCCATGGTATGTGGTGTGACGTTAGTAGGGGATGGGTTCTCCATGTGATGTCATCAGATTGCCACACCCCATGGCTATATAAGAAGTGCCACACAATGGGAGACAACACAATGGAGGAAGTCAGCCACAGAAGAGTAGATTTTTTTTTTGCAAGTAACCGGCTAAAAGTACCCATTCTTCCATGTTGAGGGTATGTAGCCTGGTATGGTTCAAGGGGAGGGGGGCACTCTCTCACCCACTCCTTTTCCTGACCTGCCAGGCTACATGCTCAGATAAGGGTCTGGTATGGATTTTGGGGGACCCCACGCCATTTTTTTCTAAAAATGTCGGTATGGGTGGTCCCCTCTGAATCCATACTATACCCGAAAAGGCCTGGTATGGACCTGGGGGGACCCCACTGCGTTTTTTCAATGATTTTTGTCGGAACCCCGCTGACAGCTGATGACTCATCTGTGTTTATGACGTGGTGGCCAGCTTCCCGGCAGCAATATACAGTGTTAAAATGAAAACCGCAAAACACATAAAAAAATTGCATCACAAAAACAAAACTTACATTTCTGGTGCCGTTCCATTGAAGTCTATGGGAAAAAAGTCTCTGACCCTTTCCAAAAATGCACTGGCCGCAAAACGCATAAATGTGAACTTGTACCATAGGAAACCATGTTATATGGACTGTAGTGTGTTCCTGCAAACGGCAAAACGCACTAAAAAACTTATAGCTGTGAACCTAGGGGTAGTGTTTATTTCCAAGAATCAATCTGTCCTAGCTCAGGCACACAGGAAGGACGGTGCGCTTAGCTGAGAAAGCCCCTTCTCTTGCTGATTTAGTTTCACCTTCTTACCTCTAATGTTAGGCTGTCCACTGAGTGATGCCCCTGTGGCACTTTCTAGGCCCGTTCACTCCAGCCAACCTGAGTTGTGCAGACATGCTACATATTTGCACATGGCCCACTACTGCACAAGTATGCTGCGAATGCAGCTCATCACAGCTGGTGTAAGCCAAGACCTCATTGAACATGAGGATGACAGCTGGTGGTGCTGAGCCCTGCGTTCAGGTCTCTTGAAACAAAGTGAAACTGAATCAGGGAGGCACACAAAGAAGAGTGTTTGGCTAATGCAGGTACTTACAGATACATTGTGGCACCTGTTCATAGGTCAGGACATTTAAAATTGATGATAGATTCCATTTACTTGTTATAAGGCCAGTAAAAACAGCTTGATATTTTCAAGCAATCAGTCTCAATTTAGTTGACTAAAACATTTTAGTCTACTAACTTAATACCATTTCATTCAACTAAAATAGGACTAAAACTAAAACAATTGAGATGACTAAAATACGAATAAAACTAAATTGAAATTTTTGACCACAAAATTAACACCGGTCTGTAGTGCATGTTCATACCTCAATACCATAAATAATAACATATTCGATTTTTCACTCCAGCAGTATATAATGAGTTTGGAAATTGTAGAGAAATGCTTAAATAATGCATTACAATTTAACTACACCCATTCGATTTGAAACAACTAAAATTTGTTTTAGTCGACTAAAATGTACTGGAGATTTTAGTCGACTAAATACGACTAAAACTAAAACATTTGCAGAAGACTTAAATGGGACTAAAACTAAAATGCCATTTTAGTCCTAAAGCCGCGTACATCGGAAATTCAGAAGAAAACCGTGTATTTTTTTCAGATGGAATTTTGGCTGAAACTTGTGTTGCGTACACACGGTCACACAAATGTTGTCGGAAATTCTGAACGTCAAGAACGCGGTGACGTACAACATGTACGACAAGCCGAGAAAAATGAAGTTTGTGTGTCGGAATACAGCTCTCAAATTTTTGTTGTTGGAATTTCCGACAGAAAATGTCCAATGGAGCCTACACACGATCGGAATTTCCGAACAAAAGCTCACATCAAACTTTTTTTGTCTGAATTTCCGATCCTGTGTACACGGCATAAGACTTAAACTAAATCAAAATTTGCTGCCAAAATTAACACTGCAAGCAATGCAATAATTTTGAGCATCCTTTGTAACAGCTTTTATGCTAACTATACACTTTACAATCCGATTCTACAATTACTTTACAATCTTCTTTAGAATTACCAAAAATACGTAACACTTAAGGACTTAAGGACCAGACCAATATGCTGCTAAATGACCCAAGGGGTTTTTACAATTCGGCACTGCGTCGCTTTAACAGACAATTGCGCGGTCGTGCGACGTGGCTCCCAAACAAAATTTGCGTCCTTTTCTTCCCACAAATAGAGCTTTCTTTTGGTGGTATTTGATCGCCTCTGCGATTTTTTTTTTTTGCGCTATATACAAAAATAGAGCGACATTTTTGAAAAAAAAAACAATATTTTTTACTTTTTGTTATAAGAAAAATCAAATAAACTAAGTTTTAGTCAAACATTTAGGCCAAAATTTATTTAGCCACATGTCTTTAGTAAAAAAAAATCGCAATAAAAAAAAAATAGCTACCTAGCGGGAACAGCGACACTAATACAGCGATCAGAAAAATGATCGCTTAGTGACACTGGCAATAGGGAGTGAAAGGGTTAACTAGGGCGGTGATCAAGGGGTTAAAACTTTATTAGGGGGGTATGGGGGCCACCCTGGACCTAACACTAACTGCCTGTCACACTGACACTAAATGCAGTGATCAGTACATATATGATCACTGCATTCAGTGACACCGTGACAAGGGGGTGATCGCAAGGGCTTAATGTGCCTGCGTGTACTGGTGTCAGTGTAGTGTTGTGAAGACTTACTATGTGATGTGATCTCTCCTCAGCGGCGGTTGAAAAAAACGCCGAGAGCAGAGATCACATCACTTCCCTCTTTCTGTGTTTACACAGGAGGAGGAAGTGCACTGCAGGGGGAGCATGCGCATTGGCTGGGAGCGATTCGGAGGGGGCGGACAAAAACGAACAGCCGCCCCCTCAGCACGGATCTCTCCTACAGCCACCGGGACCGTCGCATGTCCCGGGGGGGGTCCCGATCGGACACCCGACCCACGTCAAGGCAGCCACGTACAGGTACGTTGATGTGCCTGTCCGTGCCATTCTGCCGACGTAAATGTACATGCCGCAGTCCTTAAGTGGTTAACAAATCTAAATAAATAAAATAAATCACTCAGTTTCTATCAGATCCGGTAGGCCCTTACACTACATAATTGATGGTAGATCTTTGGTCAGCTTGAGGCCACGTACACACGATCAGACCGGTCTGATGAAACTGGTCCGATGGACCATTTTCATCGGACCAGGTTGAAGTGGTCTGATGTGTGTACACACCATCGGACCAAAAATCTGATCAGACCAGAACGCGGTGACGTAGAACACAACTACGTGCTGAAAAAACAAAGTTCAATGCTTCCAAGCATGCGTTGACTTGATTCTGAGCATGCGCAGGTTTTTGGTCCGATGCTTTTGCGTACTAACCATCTAACCTGTCCGACGGACAGGTGTCCGTCAGACAGATTTTAAAGCAGGTTTTAAAACTTTGGTCCGACGGACAACGGTCCGATGGGCCGTACGCATCATCGAACTGGTCCGATGAAACTGGTCTGCAGACCAGTTTCATCGGACCGGTCTGATCGTGTGTACGTGGCCTTAGGGGTAACCAACTAAACAACAAGGAGAACCTGTGAGCATTATAAGTGCTTATTACATAGAGATATTCAGCAATATATGGGAAAATGTCTGCCTTTGCTCAGCACTATTTCTTTTCCAAAGAACAGTGACCCTCCTTTCAATATGTATGCATAATGCAACAATACTGCAGAACGTAGGTAGACCTTGCAACACCTGCCGTTCTTAATGAGACATCGGTCTCTTGGCCATGGAAGTCATTGGGGACCATTTTTACCCTCCACCACACACACACACACCTGTTACCTACAAGAGACAGAGAAGATAATTAATTGGTACAGTGTGATAAGTGTATTTACTCGTGCCTTGTGTAATGGTGTGACATTGTAATTATGTTGTCCCTTGTATGATCAGAATACTAGGACCATGGCAAAACATTCAGATAAATGAGGAGGCCAGGTAGACCCTTAATCCTACTTAAGACACGATGAAGAATAATGTCAAATGATGGGCTAGGCAGAGTCCATAAATTAATGCGTTCATAATGTCAAAGATAATTATGGGCTAGCATTGTTATGACAAGTCAAATAGCATTCCAGATGTAAGCTAGTTTTATTTTCTGCGTGATTAAGAGCTTAGTTAGTTGGTATGTAGCATTATTTTAGGAATGCTGTGGTGGATATATAAACAGCTATGTTTAAGATTTTGGGGCACTAACAATCGTAAAATGATTTGCAATGTCATGCCACAATAAAGTGTGCTATACCTACATTTATGAGGAGCATTCATTAACTGTACACTGTCTCTCGTGACATACTAACATACTTATTTAGCAAACTAAATTATTTTAAAGTGGTATTAAAGCCAAAAGTTAACTACAGTATAGTCCAGCTTGCCCGTTATTAGATATGATGGCTGTATTAGTTTTCTAACTAAGGCTGGCCATACATTATACAACTTCATTGTACAATTTTTCCTTTAGAATTACCATAACCAAATAATATGAGGTCAAACCTAAACCCTTTCAACTTGTATGCAATCAGGCAGGTCCTTGTACTACATAATTGAAGGTACAGTATCTCACAAAAGTGACTACGCCCCTCACATTTTTGTAAATATTTTATTATATCTTTTCATGTGACAACACTGAAGAAATGGCACTTTGCTACAATGTAAAGTAGTGAGTGTACAGCTTGTATAACAGTGTGAATGTGCTGTCCCCTCAAAATAACTCAACACACAGCCATTCGTGTCTAAACCATTGGGAACAAAAGTGAGTACACCCCTAAGTGAAAATGTCCAAATTGTGCCCAAAGTGTCAATATTTTGTGTGGCCGCCATTATTTTCTAGCACTGCCTTAACCCTCTTGGGCAAGGAGTTCACCAGAGCTTCACAGGTTGCCACTGGAGTCCTCTTTCACTCCCCCATGAAGACATCACGGAGCTGGTGGATGAGAGACGTTTGAGGATAGGCATGTGCAAAAGTGAAAAATTTCGTTTTGTTTCGTTTCGTTTCAATTCGTCATTTAATAAATTTCGTTAAGTTCGGTTCGTTACATGTGTTGAATTCGTTTTCGGAATTCATTCGTTTTCGACCGAATTTCGAAAAATCCGGTCGAAATCGAAAATATTTCGACCGTTTTTCGAATTCGTTCGTTTTCGACCGAATTTCGAAAAAAAACGGTCGAAATCGAAAATATTTCAACCAGATTAGAAAACAAATAGTCTCTTTTCGAATAGAATTTTTTTCGAATTAAATCCGAATTTTTTTTTTTTTTTTTTTTCGAATTTCGATCGAATTTAGTCCGCGGGTATTCGATTCGGAATTCGAAAAAAATTTTTTCGATTTCGACCATTTTTTTTCGAAATTCGGTCGAAAACGAACGAATTCCGAAACCGGTCGAAATTTTTCGCTAATATAGCAATTCGGGAATTCGTATGCATCCGAATGTCCGAATAATGGAAAATTCGTCCGAATTTCGATTCGGAACGAAACGAAATGCACATGCCTATTTGAGGATGCCCCACAGATGCTCAATAGCGTTTAGGTCTGGAGTCATACTTGGCCAGTCCATCATCTTAACCCTCAGCTTCTTTAGCAAGGAAGTGGTCGTCTTGGAAGTGTGTTTGGGGTCAATATCAGATTGAAATACTCCCCAGTCTACGAAGAGAGGTGATCATGCTTTGCTTCAGTATGTCATAGTACATGTTGGCATTCATGGTTCCCTCAATGAACTATAGCTCCCCAGTGCCAGCAACACTCACGCAGCCCCCGACTATAACACTCCCACCACAATGTTTGACTGTAGGCAAGACACACTTATCTTTGTACTCCGCACCTGGTAGCTGCCACACATGCTTGACACAATCTGAACCAAATAAGATTATCTTGGTCTCATCAGACCACAGGACATGGTTCCAGTAATCCATGTCCTTAGTCTGCTTGTCTTCAGCAAACTGCGGGCTTTCTTATGTATCATCTTTAGAAGAGGCTTCCTTCTGGGACGACAGCCACGCAGACCAATTTGATGCAGTGTGCGGCGTATGGTCTGAGCACCAACAGGCTGACCCCCCTACCCCTTCAACCTCTGCAATAATGCTGGAAGCACTCATACGTCTATTTCCCAAAGACAACCTCTGGATATGAAGCTGAGCACATGCACTCAACTTTTTTATTTGACCATGGTGAGGCCAGTTCTGAGTGGAAAATGTCCTGTTAAACCTCTGTATGGTTTTGGCCACCATGCTGCAGCTCAATTTCAGAGTCTTTGCAATCTTTTTATAGCCTAGGCCAAGGATCTCCAAACTACGGCCCCTCATCTGTTGCGGAACTACATGTCCCATGAGGCATTAGAAAACTCTGACATTCACAGACATGACTGGGCATGATGGGAATTGTAGTTCTTGAACAACTGGAGGGTCATAGTTTGGAGACCCCTGGCCTAGGCCATCTTTATGTAGAGCAACAATTCTTTTTTTCAGATCCTCAGAGTTCTTTGCCATGAGGAGCCATGTTGAACTTCCGGTGACCAGTATGAGAGAGTGAGAGCAATGACACCTGGAAGGGAAAGTGGCTAACTGGGCTCAATTTGGAAATTTTCGCTAGGGGGTGTACTCACTGCGGAAACTTGACCATGTGGCCGCCTTTCAAATTTGTTCAGGGGTGGCACCAGCTCTTTTTGCCCAAGTGGCTGCAAGCGATCTGGTTGAATGTGCACAAAGTTTTAGCTGGCGGGGACAAACCCGCATGCAAGTATGCTTCCAGGATGGATAATTTCTGCCATCTGGCTATTGATCCTTTAGAACAGTGGTTCTCATCCTTTCTAGTGCCGCGACCCCTTGATAAAATTTCCCAAGTTGTGGGGACCCCTAACAGTAAAATTATTTTCGTAGCGTGGGTTGTCAGCACTCAAGGCAAGACAAGTAATTTGTGCCCCTAACCCAGACATTTAGTGCTCCCTGAGTCCCTTCCACATTTGTACAGTATTAAAACCCCTTATGGTACTTTTTAGGATGCACCTTTCTCTTTGTCCTTTACCTTTTATCCCTCTTAATTTCTTGTCCCCCCCCCCCATCCCTCTCTCTAGCCATCTTTGTTCTCTTATTCTTTCGCTCCCTTTTTTTTTTGTTCCATCCCCCTCCTTTCCTTTCCCTTCCATGTATTCTCAATTTTTATTTATTTTCTTAATCCTTGGTGAAGGGAATGGGATAAGTGGGAGTGCTGGCGGGGAGTTGGGATGAGTGGCAATTTTGGGGGGGAGTTCTGATCACCCAACTTAGGTGCTCTTGATCAAGGTCATCTGCTGATCTGAGAACTGTAATGGGGTCCTCACCAGTCAGCTGACCTCTAGTCTCTGTCCTCCAGCCATGCTGTAAACTGAATGGGCCACTGCGAAGAGGCTGAGTGGGTGGTCGAGGGCTCTAGAAACAGCCCAGCTGGGCAGCCACAGTCTCTAGGAACAGCCCTGCTGGACAGCTGTAAAAAGGCTGGGAGAATGATGCGGGCTTAAGGAACAGCCCAGGAGTTGTGATCCCTGGCAAATCATCATTCGACCCCCGAGGGGGTCCCGACCCCCAGGTTGAGAACCACTGCTTTAAAAGCATGGCAACCTCTCTTGTTGCCTGAAAAAAGACAAATAACGAGTCTGAACATCTAAAGTCCATTGTTATTCCAGATAACGTAAGAAAATTCTTTTGACATCCAACATATGAAAAAGGGTCTCCTTCTCCCCCCGACCGGTTAGCGCAGAAGGTTGGGAGAACTATATTTTTTGAAGGATAATTGAGGCTACCTTAGGTAAGAATTTTGCGTCCGTCCGAAGGATAACTCTATCCGTAAATAACGATAGGTAAGGTTCCCTAATTGACAGAGTGTGTAGCTCGCTGATCTTGCGTTCTGATGTAATGGCGATCAGAAAATCAGCTTTACTGCTCCTTGAATTCTCAGTAAATGTTAGTTGACTTCTAGTTATTATACTAGATTTTAGAAGGTAACAATGAAACTCCTCAGCCAATCTGTCTGTACCCACTTACTGGATACCATGTAACTGTACCTAATTACTGAAGGAGCACTGTTTGCTCCTTTAATGCTACATATGGATTTCTGTTTTTGTTTGTATGTAAACAATAAAGTTATACCTTTAAAAAAGAAAAAAAGCTTAAGCCCTGGTTCACACTGGGCTGTGGGAGTAAAGCCGTGCGAGTTCAGCTGAACTTGCACAATTTCACTCCCGCTGGCAGTCCCGATTTCGGCCGTGATTTAAGAGATATCTGTACAGGTTTCTACACGGATGTCAATGTAAATCTCAGCCCGAAATCGCAAAAAGTAGTGCGCTTTTTTAAATCGGTGCAGCGCCACAAATGCGGCGTCGCACCGATTAGGACGGTGTCATTGCCGGCAAATGCCGCCGATTTGAGATGCGATTTCACATGTTAAAATCGCATCTCAAATCATACCCAGTGTGAACCTGGGCTTAAGAGTGGGACATTTGAGTGACGTTTCTTCCAGAGGTTAAAACTAATTATTTGCCAGAGATTGCAGGACTACCATCAAGTCCCACTTTGGAAAACTTTTGATCAGTGCTGGCTTTGATCTTCTAAGAGCCTTAAAAAAATCTAACTACCAGAGGTTCAGAGGCCACAGATTTGTCTAAGAAGACCGCTAGCGCAGCAACCAGTGCTTTCAAGGTACTAACTGTGAGTTCGTTATGTGCCTCCTCCTGTAAAAACTTCAAGATAGGTACAAGGTTATTTTCGGTCTTGGGTAGATGCGATGCAAACATGAGTTATAGACTTTCCAGACTTTCGTATAGATGGCTCTGGTTACCTTTTTTCTACTTGACAGCAACATTGTAACCAGATGGTCCAAAAACCCTTTTCTCTTCGTGAGCTGCTCCTCAGATACCATGCTGCAAGGGATAGCCTGGGCACATCTGGGTGATTTACTGGACCCTGGGTTAGCAAATATTGCCTGAGTAGATGCCAACAAGGCCTGGTCGCCATCCCCAGAACGGTTGAGAACCAGGCTCTCTTTGGCCAAAAGGGAGTAATTGGAATGACTGGTACCCCTTCCTGTTGGATTTTCTTTAACATCAGTGGAATTAACTGTAACGGGGAAAAGTGTAACAGAGGTGAAATCTCCATGGATGCGCCAGGGCATTGAGATTGTTCAGAGAAAAGAACTAAGGGACCTGAGCATTCTCCTTTGAGGCAAACAGGTCCACCTCTGGCTGTCCACACATACTGAACATTATCGCAGTGACCTCGGGATTCAGAGACCGCTTGTAAGAGATCTGTCAACTTCCGTCCAAGGCGCTCTCTGGCACATGCGCTCGCACACGGGCGTCCTGAGATACTTAGGTGCACCAATGCGCATGTGCGCGCGTGCACGGGCGTGCCAATGCGCTTGCGCAACGGACGCCGTGCACACGTAGGTGCACGCCCCTAGCGCCATACTGCCTATTTATGGAAGTGCCCTGACCCAGACCCTTGCTGACTGGTCTTCACCTTGTACCCTGATACTCTGAACCCTGCTGTTATCTTGCTGATCTCCTGTTGCTGAACCTGGCTTGCCCTGACCCTGTTACTGAACTCTGTTGTACTCTGACTACCGGTTTCTGATCCTGGCTACCCACCTGACGCTGCTATCACCTGCTGCTTGGTACCTTGCTGCCCGCCTACCACTTGACCTGGCTATCTGTATGACCCCGCATCTGCTTCCTCTGTTGCGCCCTGGCAACCCCCGAGTGTCTGCGACTTGCTCCTGCGACTTCCTGCTGCAAGTCTCCCAGAAACTACACCTCATCTGATGTCCAGTGTCACTGCTCCAGTGGAGGGCCTACTTATCCCGGCTGGCACCTCCCACTACTGCTGTCGGAGTCTTCACCTGCAGGCACTCGTGTTCCTCCTGTCTCTCGGTGTCCTCTGTTTCATCTCCAGCGGTGCCAGGGCTGGAGATACAAGAGAGGCCGACCTCGTCATCTCAGTCTCCCATCAGGTACGCGACAGTAGCAGAGCGAGACCAAGGGTACATTGATGTGGATGAAAGGAGCGTGTGGAGGCGGCAGGGGATCCCTCACCGGGGTATGCGTGGGTCAGTAACCCCTATTAGGCCATCACTCACGGGGGTTGGGTTTTGGGTGACTAAAGCTTGTGCTTTGGGATACCCTTGGAGAGGAGGAGAGGACAACCAATTTCCTTTGTTCTCTGCCCTGGGGTATCAGTTTAGAGTAGGTTCGTAGGGTTGGGTGGGGGGGGGTTTTATTCTCTTCTTTTTTCCCTTCTCTTTCTCCTTCCTCTTCTCTTTCAGGGTCCGGGGTGTTCGGGTTCCTCTCTAGGGAATTGGAGGTGCACCCAGAAATGGAGGCCCTTTCAATGATCTCAATTAAGGGACTAAATATCCCGGAAAAAGAGACGGATCTTACTGCAGGACTTGAAAAAAAGAGGGAGTAACATAGCTCTGATACAGGAAACACATTTTAGGAAAGGGGGGTCCCCTCTCCTTAGAAACTGATTTTTCCCGACAGTATACCATGCGACGAACCCGGGGCAAAGAAGGGGGGCGTATCAATACTTATATCATCTAACACGCCGTAGTCTTTAAAAGATTCCCTGGTGGATATTGAGGTGCAGTACCTAGCGGTAAAGGGGATGATAGGAGGGGTGGTATTGACGTTTGCTACTTTTTACGCCCCAAATGTACAACAGAATCGGTTTTTGAGGAACTTTTTGGACAGATTAACAGGTTTTCAGGAAGGCCAGTTGATTATGGGAGGGGACCTGAACATCCCTCTGGACCCCACTCTGGAGACTTTAACCGGAGGCTCGTCAGTTGCGGGGGTCACCCGGAAACGAATTCGGCAGTTGCTACAACAAGGAAGACTAATAGATATATGGAGAATGATGCACCCTGGGGAGCGAGATTATTCCTTTTATTCTGTCCCGCATAAGATATACTCGCGTATTGACTATTATTTTGTACTGCATAATCAGCTCCATGCAGTCAAAGAGGTCGGAATAGGGGAAATTACCTGGACCGACCATGCCCCAATTCTCCTGGAATATAAAATAGGGGACTCCCGACCTTTTGGATCGGGAGCCTGGAGATTGAGCAAGAGCTTGTTACAGGAAGAGGTGGTGCTGGAAGACAAGCGGAGGGAATTAAAATGGTACTTTGAGACTAATGACACCCCAGAATGTAACTTGGGGGTAGTATGGGAGGCCCATAAGGCGGTGATTAGGGGAGTCCTGATGAAACACGGGGCAAGGATAAAAAGGGGAAAGAGAACGGAAAATAAAAAGCCTTAAGACAGAGATTACAAACCTAGAAAGAAAGCACAAACAGAGACCTAACCCAGAGGTAGAGAGAGAGATCTTATGGCGGCTCGTAGACCAATCACTAAACTACTTCTATATAGAGCAAAAAGGGCGATACAGAATGGCAGAAGGCAGAATTATGAATTTGGCAATAAATGTGGGAAGCAATTGGCGAACTCGTGAACTGAGAGAACAACAAGTAAAGACTTTTATTCCTATGATTAAGGGGACAGGTGAAGAATGCGTTCTACCGAGAGAGATTGCACAGACATTTAGCGACTTTTATAGTACTCTATATAATTTGCAAACAAGTCCCCAACATCATGAGGCAATGGGAAATTATATAGCAGCATCAGGTATCCCGACCCTAACAGCAGAGACGAGCCAAGAAATGGAAAAACCTATAACACTAAAAGAACTACGGGAGGCAGTGGAAAAAGGGAAAGAAGGGAAATCACCGGGGTTAGATGGGTTTGTCACTCAGTACTATAGACTTCTCCCAGTATTAGGCCCTTTTATGGTTAGAGTGTTTAACGGCCTAGGTGATACGTGTTCTTTTCACACTGAAACTTTGAAGGCGGTAATAGCGGTCATACCTAAGGAAGGAAAGGACCCCTCCCAATGCGGGAGTTATAGACCAATCTCATCGCTCAACGAAGATCTTAAGCTTTTTGCTAAGATTTTGGCAGGACGTATACAGCAATATATACCTGGGCTCATCCATAAAGATCAGGTGGGATTTGTGCAGATGCGTGAAGCTAGGGACAATACGGTTAAGACCCTGAACTTTATCCATTTGGCCGGAGCTTCCCGAACTCCATGTGTCTTTCTTGGGACAGACGCGGAAAAAGCCTTTGACCGGATCAATTGGCAATTTATGTTTATGGTTATGAGACACATGGGGTTCGGTAACAAGATGCTACAATGGATTGCAAGTAATTATACCCACCCAATGGCACAAGGTTAGAGTAAATGGAATATTGTCGCCACCCTTTAAGTTGTCAAACGGGACAAGACAGGGCTGTCCTCTATCCCCTCTTTTGTTTGCGTTATCTGTGGAACCTTTATTAAGCAGGATCCGATTGAACCCAGATATCAAAAGTTGTGTCTTTTGGAGGTGCAGAATATAAGATTTCTGGGAGCAAGCCCAGTGCAGCAGTTTGCTCCACCGGGCAGCATGGTGTTACAGAGAGCTGCCGATAAATATTAAAAAACATCCACACTGCAAGTGGCCTACAGGCTATCCGCGAAGGGGAAACTGTCCACTTTGGATTCACCACTTTATCCCATTCTGGAGAACCCGCAGTTTGCACCAGGGCTGGTGAAGGGGCCTTTCAGTGGATTAATAGAGCAGGGTCTGGTACAAGCAGGGCCGATCCTCCCTATAGGCTCACTATGCAAGCCGCTTAGGGCCCCGCAAAGCTGCGGAGGGCCCCCCAAATTACTAGAGGCACCGCCTGGTGAGAAGTCAGTCACTCACTCCGCTTCTCAACTCGCTGGCTGCATGGGAGAAGAGGTAAGAAGTCAGCACCCCCCGCTTCTCACTTTAATGTAAGATGTCATTTCCGACAGCAGAACACCCCCTCCGCCGGATTCTCAACTTTAATGTGACATGTAATTTTGCTTAGGGCCCCAGGGAGGTTAGGATCGGCACTGGGTACAAGTAACCCATTTTTCGAAAGAGGGCTCATGGCATACTATGCAGGAGATGATAAAGGGGTGTTCCAGCCAAAAAATGTGTTTATTTAAAGTCAGCAGCTACAAAAAGTGTAGCTGCTGGCTTTTAATAAACACTCACTTACCTGCTCCTGCGTTCCAGCGACGCGCCGACCGGGGCTCCGCTCCTCTCCCCCCCCTCCCCAGCCGGCGTGTCCATCCCGACTGTGGGCACACAGTCGTGACAGCCTTCGGCTTCACGGCCGGGCACCCACTGCGCATGCGCAAGCCGCACTGCGCATGCGCGCACGGCTCGCCGCTGATTGGACAGGCGATTGCCTAGGACCTGTCAGTGTCCTAGGCTATCGCCTACAGGGAAGGGCAGAAATAAGGCGATTACGCCTCTTGCCTTACCAGCCCCCCAGCGGAAGCAGGAAGTGGGACAGGAAGTCCCACTCCTCCTGAAGCCCCCACTCCCCCCCAAAAAAATTACATGCCAAATGTGGCATGTAAGGGGGTGAGGAGTGGAACAAGAGGAAGTTCCAAATTTGGGTGGAAATCCTCTTTAATGGGTGGGATGCCCTACCAACTGGATTTTTGGAGAGCACTACAACTGCGGCACTTCTTGGACACTCTGAAACCCCCAACTAGATACGAGTGCAAATTAACAAGGTTTGAGAGGTACTGTAGTGGGAAGGGAGTGCTTCGGCATGCCCTCTCAAGAATTAGTCAACTACTGAACGTGCCGGCGGAGGACTCCCAAACCCCTTTTTTCAATATGTGGGAGGTGGAGCTGGGAAGACCCTTTACAGAAGAACAAAATACTCCGGAATATATTTGAATAATCAGTCTGTGTGAAGACACAGGAGATGAATTAGAAGATACTATCTCAGTGGTATCGTACTCCGGTAGTATTAAAGAGGTGTTTTCCAAACACCTCGGACAGATGTTGGAGGTGCGGTAAGAAAGAAGGAACTTTACTACATATTCTGTGGTCTTGCCCGAAGATCGTAAGTTTCTGGATGAAGGTATCCCAGGGATGTGGAAACAGACACAGCCCCCAACGGTAAAGATGTGGCTTAACCGAGTGGAAGATATGAATAGGATGGAGGACCTGGTGTGGACCTCCAGGCAGAAACGGAAGATGTATCTTGATACATGGGCCGAGTGGAACATGTTTAGATACTCAGTGGAAGGGAAGGCTTTGATAGACACGTAACAACGGAGGGATCTGGCAGTATGGACGGCGAGGAGAGGGAGAGGACGGATTGAGGAAGGGGGCTTTCCCTATTTTTTGTTTTTGGTTTGCTTTTTTTTTTTGGTAGGGTGGGATCGGTTAGGAATGGCATGCTGGGAGTGACACAACAGGGAGCGGTTTAATTGCCCCATCCCCTAGGGGACATTGGTTCCCCTGGAGGAGGGGGGGGGGGTTTATTGGCTTGTTGGAGTGAAGAAATGGTACCCACAGATCCAAAAGGGTCACTAGAGGAGCGGACGCTGGATTAGTGTGTTTGAGATAGAAGATAGAAGTGACAGGATGTTTTCTGAACATATATACTTTTTTTGTTTGTTCTTTTTTGGTCCTTGTTCTAATGATGTTATTATGTTCCATGGGTATTTCGGTAGTTTTCATTGTTATGTTTTGACTTCATGGCCAGAGGTATAGCCCTTCCCTTGTGTGTTTCTTTTTATGCTTGAAAACAATAAGGCTGGGTTCACACTTGTGTGGTGCTTATTTCAGCTCTTTTATCTCTGCAGATAGATAAGGGAAGTGTTCAGCAGATTAGCTCCATTTTTGCTGCGAATTTGGAGACCTGGGAGAAGTTCCGGGTGAGAGGAGAGTGGGGGAGAAGTGTATTGAGCTGAATGAGAGAAATTCCTGAAGAGAACTGAACACATCTGCGAATCATCTGCGTACCCATAGAAGATAATGGGCCTGAATTCGCACCTGAGCCGCACCGCAAGGCATAAAATCTGCACATGTTTTTTCTGCAATGCGCAGTGCGAATGCATCGCACATATGTGAACCAGCCTCATTGAAAACAATGTATTTAGAAATGTTCTGCGTATTAAATGCGGTTTAAGCCGCACTCAATTCGCATAGGTGTGAACCCAGCCTAAAGGAAGATAAAAAGTCTGTACAACAGTTTGTGGGATTCTCCAACTTTTAGGCCGGGCTCACACCTATGCGAATTGAGTGCGGCTTAAACCGCATCTAATACGCAGAACATTTCTAAATACATTGTTTTCAATGAGGCTGGTTCACATATGTGCGATGCATTCGCACTGCGCATTGCAGTAAAAACGTATGCGGATTTTATGCCTTGTGGTGCGGCTCAGGTGCGAATTCAGTCCCATTATCTTCTATGGGTACGCAGCTGATTCGCAGATGTGTTCATTTCTCTTCAGGAATTTCGCTCATTCAGCTCAATACATTTCTCCCCCCACTCTCCTCTCACTCGGAACTTCTCCTAGGTCTCCAAATTTGCAGCAAAAACTGAGCTAATCTGCTGAACACTTCCCTTATCTATCTGCAGAGATAAAAGAGCTGAAATACGCACCGCACAAGTGTGAACCCAGCCTTACAGGAAATTCATCAAGAACTTTTCAGGTATTATATCTCCTATTACGCAATTAACCAGATCACGCACAACCTTTACATGGACTTTTGAAACTCAAACTGCTTTTGAAAAATTGAAGGGCCTTTTTACTTCTGCACCCATCCTGATCCTGCCTTGCCCTATGTTCTTGAGGTTGATGCCTCCGAAATTGCTGTGGGAGCCATATTGTCTCAACGACAGGGGACAAAGTCCCTACTTCACCCTGTTGCCTTCTTTTCTAGGAAACTAAGTACCTCAGTAAGGAACTATGATGTTGGTGATCGGGAATTACTCGCTATTAAGTCTGCCCTGGTAGAATGGCGCTACCTTCTCGAAGGAGCCGCCCATCCTATTCTTGTGTTCACCGATCACAAAAACCTTGAATATTTAAAGGGGTGTTCCACCCAAATGTAATGTTTATTAAAAGTCAGCAGCTACAAAAAGTGTAGCTGCTGGCTTTTAATAAACAGACACTTACCTTCTCTATGTTCCAGCGACGCGCCGACCGGGGCTCCGCTCCTCTCCCCCCCTCCCTGGCCGGCATCCTCATTGCGATTGTGGGCAGCCTTCAGCTTCACGGCCGGGCACCCACTGCGCATGCGCGAGCCGCACTGCGCATGCGCGCGGCTTGCCTTGATTGGACAGGCGATCGTCTAGGACCTGTCAGTGTCCTAGACGATCGCCAAAGGGAGGGGCTGCAGTAAGGCGATTAGGCTTAATCGCCTTACCAGCCCCTCGGCGGAAGCAGGACAGGAAGTCCCACTCCTACTGAAGCCCCCACTCCCCCCCCCCAAAAAAAAATTACATGCCAAATGTGGCATGTAAGGGTGAGGGGATTAAGCGAAACTTAATTTTTAGGTTGGAACTCCTCTTTAAGAACAGCCAAGAGACTAAGACCCCGCCAGGCTAGATGGGCTCTCTTTTTTGCAAGATTCTGCTTCCATATTACATATCGGCCAGGGTCTAGGAACAGGAAGCCAGACGCCCTTTCCCGTATGTTCCAAGACACTGAGGTTCCTCCTGAACCTGATACCATTTTACCTGCTAAAAAATTTCTTTTGTTAGAGTGATCTCATCTCGCAAATCAAGTCAGCAGTCCAGAACCATCCTCCACCGCTGGAACTCCACCTTCAATTTAAGTAAGGACTCTATTACCATGGTGAGCAAATTTTTGTTCCTGAGCATCTACGAACGGCAGTTCTTTACATGTGCCTTTTAATAAAACTGGTCACAACATGAACATATCACAGCAAAAAATCAGGAGAAAAGCTGACACGTTTCAGAATATCATACAGTGCTATTCATAGCTAGATGTGCATGGCAGAGAAAAATAAATGTATACTCTATTCAACATAGAAAACAATTGTGTAAACGCCCTCAAAGCCAATGATTAATTGGCTAATGAGGGAAACAGGTAATCACAGGTGTATCACACAAGTAGGGCTGAAAGTGCTTCCCACATGTCCATAGCCACGCACCCTTTCATCCATTGGCCATAGAGATCTCTAAAAGTGCAGAACTATAACGTGTAATAAGTGGATGAATGGGTTAATGTGTGATTTATATACGCATAATGCAGACAGGTATGAATGAAAAACCAGGACTGAAAGAGCACATGAAAATGATGTGTGGACAAGTGTAGGGAAAAATTAAAGGGTTGATGAGTTAATGTGTGTGTGAAAGGGGTGAGTGAGTAAAAAGAAAAAGAAAAAATTAAGCATATGAGTGGATGGGCATATGAACTGAGGGTCCTGTAACTATGAAAGCGTGTGTGAAAGTGAAGGAAAATATACACATTAACTCATCAACCCTTTCATTTTTCCCTACACTTGTCCACACATCATTTTCAGGTGCTCTTTCAGTCCTGGTTTTTCATTCATACTTTTCTGCATTATGCGTATATAAATGCAAGACAAAGGCATAATGAGCTACTATGCATATCATACTAGCTCATTATGAAGTACTTACCTAAGATTGAAGCCCCCGCAGCAGCCCTCGTTCGCCTCCTCCAACGCCGCCATGATACCCGGAGTTGACTTTCGGGTATCGCTACTCCGGTGCTGTGACTGGCCGGAGCAGCGATGACGTCACTCTCGCGCATGCGCGCTGGAGCCGCCACTAATGGCATGATGCCATTAATAGCGGCACGCTCAGTGCGTCTGCACCCGATTGTAGACATCAGTGCCGCTATTCTTTGCAAATATCTCCTAAACCTTTTGGGTTTGGGAGATATTTATGGCACCTGCAGGTAAGCCTTAAAGCGGAGGTTCACCCTAAATATAATATCTCCCATGCGATCCAGCATACTGGCGTCAGCGCCAGTATGCTGTTTTTTTTTTTTTTTAATAGCACACTTACTGTATTATTGTAGAATTCCTTTTCTGTCCCCCGCGGTGGACGGCTGTAGTATAGCGCGTCACATCTTCCTAAAATACCCGATATGGACTCGGGTAATCTCGGCGAAAATGCGGCGCCTGCGCACAGACCTAGGAGCTGACTGCGCAGGCGCCGTATTTCTCCGAGTCCTACGGCTATGGCGCGTCACGCCCTCCGAAATAGGACTCGGAGAAATACGGCGCCTGCGCAGTCAGCTCCTAGGTCTGTGCGCAGGCGCCGCATTTTCGCCGAGATTACCCGAGTCCATATCGGGTATTTTAGGAAGATGTGACGCGCTATACTACAGCCGTCCACCGCGGGGGACAGAAAAGGAATTCTACAATAATACAGTAAGTGTGCTATTAAAAAAAAAAAACCCAGCATACTGGCGCTGACGCCAGTATGCTGGATCGCATGGGAGATATTATGTTTAGGGTGAAATACCGCTTTAATCTAGGCTTACCTGTAGGTTAAAGTGGTTGTAGAGGGTTTACAACCACTTTAAGTGCCCAGACAGGCCCCCGCCACCAGGGGGAGAAAAACAGAATCCCAAGTAATGGAACAGGCTGACTTAAAGGAGTTGTAAAGGAAAAAAAATGTTTGCCTAAAATTAATGTCTGCAAGGTAGACAGACAGAATAGTGTAATGATTCTGCTAAAAAACAAGTAAACACCTATTAAAGCGGAGTTCCACCCTTAAAAACACTTTTTTTCATTACATCCAGCATACTGGTGTTTTTTTTTTTTTTTAATGCACGTACTTACTGTATATCACAACATTGATTTCCAGGCGCACCGCGGAGTGTCGCCGCTATAAGGCGTCACGCCTTCCGGAAACAGCCGATTAGCATTCGGCGCCTGCGCATAGACCCAGGAGCTGACTGCGCAGGCGCCGAAAATAGCCGGTCCTAGTTCGGGTTTTTTCGGAGGGCGTGACGCGCTATATACGACGCCTGCGCAGTCAGCTCCTGGGGCTGTGCGCAGGCGCCGAGTAAAAGCCGAATGCTAATCGGCTGTTTCCGGAAGGCGTGACGCCTTATAGCGGCGACACTCCGCGGTGCGCCAGGAAATTTAATTTGGGAGAAACAGTAAGTACGAGCATTAAAAAAAAAAAAAAAAAACAGCATACTGGCGCTGACGCCAGTATGCTGGATGTAATGAAAAAAGTGATTTTAAGGGTGGAACTCTGCTTTAAATTCTTTCATCTATATCACCTCCGGCGTTCTAGTTTCTGTTCTCTTATTCACTTCCTGGTTTGCGGCGCTCGTTCATGTAAGAACTACATCTCCCAGTATGCATTGTGGCACACCCAGTCATTCACACCTCCTTGAAGTCTCTAAGGCTCCATTCACATCTAGGCGTTTTGTCGCCTTACGCCCGACGCTGCAGCAGCCTGTGATACGCTGGAGGGGCGAATTAACATTGTCGGCTATGGAGATGGTTCACATCTCCACGCCGAACGCCCAAACGCCCGTACGCCTGAAGCTCAAACAAGTCCCGGACCCTTTTTTTCAGGCGTATCGGGCATAGCCGGCAATGTTAATTCACCTCTTCTGCAAAAAATCAATAGGCGTTTTGTCGCCGCAAATCGCGGGGACAAAACGCCTATTGATTTGTCGCCGCAATACGCCGCTACAGTGTACGCCTAGGTCTGAATGGAGCCTCACACCTAAAGAGCGTCCTGCCGCACATTTGTAGTTCCCAGGAGGGGGCGAGCACGTCACTGATCACCGCAGTAAAGTCTCCCTTCACGGTGGTGAGTAACAATCAGACAAGCAGGCAGGTTTGTTTTTTTATTTTCTTATTTTAAGCTAGTGCATTGTTGGTTCGCTTTCCCAAAGTAGTATGTACTGTCAGCACTAGAAGGAGACTGGTGGAGGGAGAGGCAGGACAAGCCGCAGATATCCTTAGTTGGATGAAAGCTGGCGGAGGTGGAAGCCGTTCTGTAAGGAGGGTTCCTGCACCGCTCCAGTGTGAACTTCACTATGACAAGCCTGGGATCACACAGGAATGGTGCATGAAACCTCATCCAATTCGGACAGGAATCACACGGCATTCCTATTCAAATCATATGCAGTGCAATTTGCATGAATGCAAAATACACCACAAAGAATCTGTATGGGTGCATTCCTCTCTGTGACCCTGTTAGGAGATTCACCTCATGCGTCCCGTTTACCTCTTAGCACTGAAAGTAAATAGCAAATTGCGTGATATCAGCAGAACAGGAACAGAAAATAAATCTTTCAATGGGGACACCCTGGGATTTCCTCTCACTTCCTGTTGGGCTATGGGAGAGGAAGTGAAGGGAAATCTCCCCAAATGGCACACAGATAGTAAAAGAAAAAAAACTGACAGGGGTAATAACACTCCCTCATTTTATCCAAAACAAAATGCCTTTATATGTTCTTTCCCCCTGTCCTCCATCTCCTATACATCTACTCTGAATAGGAAGCTGCACACGTGACCTTCAGCAGGACTAAAAACAATGTGTTGCCATTATTATCCCTCCTCCTCCGTCTGTATGAAGTACAATGCGGGACCCGAGCTGCTCTTCTTCCCGCCATGGCGGCTCCTCCGGGCAGAGACTGTCAGGCAGCGCGAGGAAAGCCCATCCTCCCGCGTCCTCCAACCGCCTTTGCCGACAGTTCCCGCCTCCTTCCCCACCCCCACAGTCCCGCGCGTGCGCGCTAACCGCCAGCCGGGCCGGAGACGCTGCTATCGCGTGACGTCAGGGGCCGAAGGTGGGCGTGTCCGTGGAGGAGCCGTTCTCCGTCACTCCCGGAGCGGGCTGCAGTAGACTGGAGGGAACCGTACCGGGGGAGGCCGGGGCAGAGCTTCTTCCCTCCTCTTCCCGTCGCCGGTCATTCCGTGTTACCGCTGCCGCCGACACTCCACCGCCCTTTGCTGGCAGGTAAGGCGTATCCGCTATGTGCGAGCCGGTTCCCCGTCCTTTCCAACATGGCTTCCCCTACACCGGCCTATGTGTGTCCTCTCCTCCCATTGTCCTCAGTCTGGCCCGGGGAGCTGTGTGACCTTCCTATACCGCCATCTACTCCCGGCCTCGTCCGACGGCGTCACCGACCGGGCCCCGACCATGGCGTCATCCGCTGTGTGCGGCGGGGATTACCTCCTCTGTCCCCGGCGCCCTGCACCCCCCCAACCCGTTGACAGGCACTCCCCCCCCCCCAACCTTCCCAGTGACAGGCACTCCCCCCCCCCCCCCCCCACCAACCTTCCCAGTGACAGGCACTCCCCCCCCCCCACCAACCTTCCCAGTGACAGGCACTCCCCCCCCCCCCCCCACCAACCTTCCCAGTGACAGGCACTCCCCCCCCCCCCCCCACCAACCTTCCCAGTGACAGGCACTCCCCCCCCCCCCACCAACCTTCCCAGTGACAGGCACTCCCCCCCCCCCCCCCCCCCCCCCCCCCCCCCACCAACCTTCCCAGTGACAGGCACTCCCCCCCCCCCCCCACCAACCTTCCCAGTGACAGGCACTCCCCCCCCCCCCCCCACCAACCTTCCCAGTGACAGGCACTCCCCCCCCCCCCCCCACCAACCTTCCCAGTGACAGGCACTCCCCCCCCCCCCCCCACCAACCTTCCCAGTGACAGGCACTCCCCCCCCCCCCCCCACCAACCTTCCCAGTGACAGGCACTCCCCCCCCCCCCCCCCCCCCACCAACCTTCCCAGTGACAGGCACTCCCCCCCCCCCCCCCCCACCAACCTTCCCAGTGACAGGCACTCCCCCCCCCCCCCCCACCAACCTTCCCAGTGACAGGCACTCCCCCCCCCCCCCCCCCCCCCACCAACCTTCCCAGTGACAGGCACTCCCCCCCCCCCCCCCAACCAACCTTCCCAGTGACAGGCACCCCCCCCCACCAACCTTCCCAGTGACAGGCACTCCCCCCCCCCCCCCACCAACCTTCCCAGTGACAGGCACTCCCCCCCCCCCCCCACCAACCTTCCCAGTGACAGGCACTCCCCCCCCACCAACCTTCCCAGTGACAGGCACTCCCCCCCCACCAACCTTCCCAGTGACAGGCACTCCCCCCCCACCAACCTTCCCAGTGACAGGCACTCCCCCCCCACCAACCTTCCCAGTGACAGGCACTCCCCCCCCCACCAACCTTCCCAGTGACAGGCACTCCCCCCCCCACCAACCTTCCCAGTGACAGGCACTCCCCCCCCCCACCCAACCTTCCCAGTGACAGGCACCCCCCCCCCCAACCTTCCCAGTGACAGGCACTAGCCCCCCCCCCCCAACCTTCCCAGTGACAGGCACTAGCCCCCCCCCACCAACCTTCCCAGTGACAGCCACTCCCCCCCCCCCCCCCCCACCAACCTTCCCAGTGACAGCCACTCCCCCCCCCCCCCCCCCCCCCCACCAACCTTCCCAGTGACAGGCACTCCCCCCCCCCCCCCCCCCCACCAACCTTCCCAGTGACAGGCACTCCCCCCCCCCACCAACCTTCCCAGTGACAGGCACCCCCCCCCCCACAACCTTCCCAGTGACAGGCACTCCCCCCCCCTTCCAACCTTCCCAGTGACGGGCACTCCCCCCCTTCCAACCTTCCCGGTGACGGGCACTCCCCCCCTTCCAACCTTCCCGGTGACGGGTACTCCCCCCCTTCCAACCTTCCCGGTGACGGGTACTCCCCCCCTTCCAACCTTCCCGGTGACGGGCACTCCCCCCCTTCCAACCTTCCCGGTGACGGGCACTCCCCCCCTTCCAACCTTCCCGGTGACGGGCACTCCCCCCCTTCCAACCTTCCCGGTGACGGGCACTCCCCCCCTTCCAACCTTCCCGGTGACGGGCACTCCCCCCCTTCCAACCTTCCCGGTGACGGGCACTCCCCCCCTTCCAACCTTCCCGGTGACGGGCACTCCCCCCCTTCCAACCTTCCCGGTGACGGGCACTCCCCCCCCTTCCAACCTTCCCGGTGACGGGCACTCCCCCCCTTCCAACCTTCCCGGTGACGGGCACTCCCCCCCTTCCAACCTTCCCGGTGACGGGCACTCCCCCCCCTTCCAACCTTCCCGGTGACGGGCACTCCCCCCCTTCCAACCTTCCCGGTGACGGGCACTCCCCCCCTTCCAACCTTCCCGGTGACGGGCACTCCCCCCCTTCCAACCTTCCCGGTGAGTACCAAGTACCCTGCTCCTAAACACCCTTCTTCCCCTCCATCACACCTCTTATGACCTCAGTACCCTGTATTCCCCCCCCCCCCCACCTTGTCTCTCCTCCATCCATGACACCCTGATCCTACATTCCTGGAACTCGGTACCCTGCTTTCCACCACCCAATCCCCAGCACCCTGTTGCCCCCACACAATGCTTCTGTTCTGCCAGAATTATTTTTTAACATGTAGGATGGTTATCATGTCAGTGTATCTGTTATTGATTGCCTGTAATGTTCTTTATTAGTTGGGATGAAAGTGCCCAAACCTCAACATTTCACTTAGTAATAGTTGGTGAACACTCAGGGCTCGTTACCCCTGGCACTGGGGCACATTTTGGTGACATGCACGGCAGAGATGCGCTGGGATTTTTACTGGAATAATGAAATGTAACATGTATGACGTACCTTTCCATGGAATCGGGCCTCTCTGGAATGACTAGATTTTTTTTTTACTGGTGTGCATTAGGTGTGCCTCAAAATGTTTGTCCTGGTGTGTGGTGTTCGTCATAATAAAGTCAATTTTGTTTTGATGTGTGAGTTTTTTTTTTGTGTGTGTTTGTGCTTTTTATTTATTTTATTTTTTATGCTATGGATGCTAATAATAGAACTTATGTGCACATGCTTTGCTCTTCTCTCACTTCCCTGAACACGCTGGCAGCCTTGTTATGTTGGTGCCTGCCAGTGTTCTATATGGGGTACAGCTGGGCTCACCTCTGTGCTTGCTCCCATTGCAAATACAGTGTTATGTGTACTGCACACCGTGAATGCGCTAGAGACCTGGTGCCAAAGCCGCTCCTCTCCTACACATCAGTGCATGTTATTAGTGTCTCATTTATGTGAATAAAATGACTCCTGTATTGTCTGTGGGCCCACATTGGATGAGAATCAAGGGAGCCTTCAAATTGTGGTCTCAAGTTATTGCTAAGTATGAGGACGGGTCTACAACAGCAGGTGTAATTATATATAAAAAAAGCTGAAAGAATTCAGTTTCCTATAATTGTTTTTGGAAATAATGAATATGTTTGCGTAGACATTGGGCACTTATCACTGTACATGGCCTGTTCAGAAAGCGGAGCTGAGGGAGGGACTTATTGAGCTCCACCCACTACTGGCTGTCTGCAGAAAAGTATAGATGGGGGTGGAGGCAAGACCAGGCATCTTGCACGAGGAGAGAGAGCAGAAGTGACTGGTCTTTATTATAGGAAGTTCCTGCACAGAGGAAACGCACTGGATTACTGCACAGATCTGCAAGAAATAAAGAAAGCACACCACAGGACTTCTATATTTAGGCCTCGTTCACACATGGATCCGTTCAGGTCCGTCTGTCAGTTTTTCAGGCGGACCTGAACGGGCGCTCCATGCACCCCTATGGAGCGTCGGATGTCAGCGGAGACATGTCCGCTGACATCCGACCTGATCCGATCCGCTAAAAACAAACGTATGGGGCTCACGTCCCCATCCGTCCATGCGGATCGGATCGGGAAAGATCTGATGAAAACGGACATGCTGTCCGTTTTCATCAGATCGCTCCATAGAGGACAGCGGGACTCGACAAGCTCCTCCCCGCTCAGTGAGCAGAGGGGAGCTTGTCATCCGTCGGCTCAGCGGAGATCTGCGGACTGATCTCCCGCTGAGCTGGCAGACACAGGCGGACTCCGTCGCAACGGACTGCGACGGAGTCGGCTATGTGTGAACGAGGCCTTAGGCAATATTTGCTTTTCCTATAGTTCAGCTTTAAGAATCCATGCTTGCTGCATTTTACTGGCATTGGGAATGTATTCTTGGTGTGTAGACTTTGTGCACTGGGCTGGCATCGAGAATGCATGCTTAGTGAGTTGACACTTGGGGAAAATGCGTGTTTTATGTACAAATGTTCAGTAAAAGAGATTGCTGGTTAGACTGGTAATATCCATCACTTAAATGCCTGTGACTAACTTAAAGCGGAGTTCCACCGGGGAAAAAAAATAAAAATAATTAAAAGTCAGCAGCTACAAATACTGCAGCTTCTGACTTTTTAGTATATGGACAACTTACCTGTCCTGGGCGCCCGCAATGTCGGCACCCAAAGCCGATTTCTACCTCAGCTCTCGAGTGCTGCCTTGCAGCTTCACTTCCTGGTTCCCTACTGATCATCGCACTGCACGATCCCACTGGTCCCTGCTGTCTTCTGGGAACTGTCTCCCAGAAGACAGCAGGGGGGCTGAGTAGGGGCCAGACATGGCGTAGGTCACTGCGATGATCTTTACAGAGGTATCTGTTCACTCCTCGCCCCCTGAAAGGTGCCACATGTGACATCGGAAGTTCCATTTTTGGGTGGAAGTCTGCTTTAACACTGATTTCACACGGGTGATCCGATCAGGTCCAGTCCGTCAGTTTTTCAGGTGATCCTGATCAGACCGCCAGCATCCCATCCTGTCCATCAAAAACAGTCTGATGAGGGATGGATGGAAATGGACAGACAGGCTATTTCTATCAGACTGCCCCATAGAGAACAGTGGGCTGTGTCTGATCTTCAGACCTGCCACCCCCCTGCTCAGTGGGGATCAGCGGAGAGAATCCCCCCCTGAGCAGGCAGATGCACTTTTGAAAAGGGCTTTAGGCTGCTTTCACACTAGTGTGAATTGATGTGGATTTCGCCTCATCCAATTTGCATGAGAGATTGTGACCAGCTTTCAATGAAGCCGGTTCACACACCTCCATGGCTGCTGCGGAGCGAATTGCACAAGGGTCCTGTTCTTCTTTGGCTCTGTTTCTGGTCCAAATTCAGGCAAAAACATCGGCCTGATTCATTCCTGAAACGGAAAACAGGAATGCACTGGACCCCTGCTGGCATTGTGAGGTGAACCCAGCCTTAAGCAGCACATAGATGTTTAGGTTTTCTTTTCTTCCTCCTGGTGCAAGAAAAGAAAATTGCTCAATTATCCCATTAACAAAGTCGGTGTTGATGGCGGAAACGCTTCCTGCAGCGCTAATGTGTTCTGCTGGAGGGAGGTGGTGTGGGAGTCTTCCTGGCTGGCAGAACACAATGATTACTGCTGGCTACGATGGCCACCGGCAGTAATCACATGGAAAATAATCTGACAGGCTGGTTGTACAGAGGGTGATTGATTGCATCAGCTTTGGGCCATTGAGCCTCCCCATACATGGGTTGAGTCTTGGCTGGTCTCTGCTGAACTGGCCAAACGGTTGAAGGACTGTTTTGAGACTGCCCACTGCAGACAGGTATTGTAAGTCACTACAAGACCATTACTAGGCATTTGTTTCCTACTTGTATTGAACCTATCCTAGTCCTGATAAGTGTACTGTATTGTCATGGGAAAGGGATTTGTGAACAGAAAACACACCCTGATCTGGAATGGCACATGTGCTGGTGACAGACCTACCTGTCCATGAAGAAACTTGTGTATCTCTGGTTGGTGCCCCCATTGCTCCATGTTGTTGGGGGCGTGTGCAATGATTGTTGAAAGAGAATTGTTGAATGATCTGTGATTTTTCTGGCATAAATCTCCCCCTGCATACTCTATGTACACATTGGTAGCACCGCTAGGTGATTGTCGGACATCTTGCTGAGAATAGTGTGCTGTATGTGATCCGCCATATCAACTACTACTAACAAGCACAGATTTACTCCTCCTGTGCACACAATCTATTGGTTTATAAGTAATCCTTTCTCTGTGCACACATTGCTGTATTTACTTTATGTTCCTGTGGTCAGAGGTTGCTCACCTTTGTCCTCAGGGACTTGTTGTTCCACAAGGCATGAATAAAGTCCTAGAAAGAAGTGCTCGTTGGGCATTGCATACTATCTTGTAGAATCCCTTTCCCTTTAATTCAGCAACTGATAAAAAAAAAAATAGAATTTAAATACAATGAGTGATTTTTCAGTCACTTGATATACAAGGTCATCTGCTCATTGACCCCATTGTAGTCCTTTGTACTAATAGTTCCCTATTCAGGTTCACTGTTTGATTATCTTTAAATGGGAGAGGAGATTTGTAATTGTAACTTCAAAAAACTGCTGCGCTGGTGTGTATTTTTCAGGTTTTGTTTTGAATAATTGAAACTTTTAAAGGTATAATCGGTCCCTAGTCATTGCTCTTTTCTGGCTTTGTCAGTATGCACCAATGCTTTATGGTGACTAACCCCCCCGACTGGGAATCTGCCGGTATAATGTTTTTTTCCGTGTAAATATTGTTTTTGTGACGAGTTAGCAGGAAAGGGGCTGGTGAAGGGACTGCTGTACAGTAACATGCAATAATCAAGCCCCCCCATGAGTATGAGGGGCTGATGCAATCTGACAGTGTGAACGAGGAGCTGATCACATCATAGGGAGACACTCCCCCTCCCTCCCAGTGTCATCTGTGGGCATCTCCCCTCCCCCTGCTGCAGGTCATCATTAGCTTGAAATCAGCTCCCCCGCCCGCCCATGGTGTACTGGAGGAGGGGCTGCATTGCGATCAGACATCTTGTGTTTTTATTTTTTTTCTTCCCTAGCTCTATTCTGCCATGCTGAGTTCATGTGAGGTGAGCTTCTTGTAGAGTGGGGAAGGAGGTGCAGGAAGGGGGCTGCCTGCTCAGGATCACCCACTGCTACTCTTCATATTACTACTAATGAAGGAGGATGCTCAAGTCAGGTACCTGCAATACTCTGTTCTTTTTATTTATGATTGGATGTGATGTCACCTGAAGCAATAATCATATTAGAAGGGAAACCTTTTCATCGTCTGCTGTTTTAGCCCATGTTGTTGTGTTAGTAAGTTCAATCGATGTGCTCCCTGGGTGTCAGTTGTGACCGCACTGGGCTGGCCTTGTTGTATAAGATTGTTTGAGTTCATTGGGGATTTGTAGGATAGAGCTTCTGTTTTTAACACGATAAACAATGTGACCAGTGTAATCCGTTCATTCTTGGCAGTTAGTTTTGTGTGTTGGATTTTTATGTGGATTAAAACTTTTTTTATAAGATTTGATATTAGTCGGCAGTGAGACGTCGACAGGCCAAAACTGAAAATCTTTTATTGTAATTTTTTTTTATTTTCTTTAAATAGATACATTTGCAATACTACATGTAGCAATGAGCCAGTTTGTTTTATTTTTTTATTATTATTATTTATTACTTTTCCTCTTGATTGTTACAAACGGGCTTGTCTTTCAATGATTGCACCATTCTTGCAGTAGTAAGGATTTTCTTTGTCTGGAAGTCGTGAGAATCAGTACTTTGCAAAACCCCCAAGCCTCTACCTTCCTCTTTTTTTTTTTTTTTTCTATAGTCTAATTGTGGAAAGGTCATTGAATGTGATCTTGATTTGTTTCAAGGGTCCTTGTACATGGGGTGCTGTAGTACCACCTCATTTGTCAGCTGCCGTTTCCTTGTTTCAGCGGTTGCCATGATACTTATCCAGGAGACGGCAGTAGCATGCAACACCGCCTGCAAACCACGACAAATCACATTTTGAATGATGCATTATCCAATAATTGAAGTACCTGGGGTTTCACCAAAGGTATTTTTTTTTTTTTTTAAATGATTTAATTACCAGTCTGAACATTTTTTTTTTTTTTTTTTCATCCATTCTCCCATGGTGTAATAATTGGCATCTGTCAATATTTTGTAAGGTAGAACAAACGCCGGAAATTTTCACTTCTAGTATTTCATTCAAAAAAATGTTTTTTTGTTGTTGTTTTTTCTGTTGTCAGAGCAAAGCCGTCAGTCAGTAGCTGTCCTTTCTTTAGCGCTGTAATTTTTAATTGGATTATCAATGGATTTGTCCTGCGGCACAGACTAGAGGTCACTCATGAGCAGCAGTAAATACAGTTGTCATCCAATGTTTTAGAGTATGTTTAATTAAAATAAATATTTAGTGTTAAATGTGTGCTTTTATTAGCAGAATAGGAACTCCTCTTCTTCTTTTTTTTTTTTTTTTTTTTTTTTGTGTGTGTGTGTGATATATATATATATATATATTTGGTTTCAAAGGGATCCATATGTAGCTTATCTGTGCTTGCTATTATTACACACATAATGACTCTGTTGTCTTTTTGTGAGTGAGCTTGTGAAAGTGAGTCAAACCTTTTAATACATTTTCCTCCCATTCCTTATTAATAATGCTCTCCAATATACCAGAGATTTGTTTTTAATGTCAATGCACTCTTACAGAAAATGTGCTGCATCTATTTATTGTAACACTAATTATACGTTTTGGGAGCAACTTATGAAATCATTGCTTGTGGTATGGCAGCATCCATGTTATGAAGCTCTTGTGCAGAGTAGCTTTTTAGTTTTCTTTGTGTTGGGATGCTGATAATGGACCACTGGGAAAGAGGCACAGCAGGGGCTGACTGTGGATATTGTTTGTACTGGGGTGGGATGCAGGTCGTGGCTACATGTTTATGGAATATTTAGGGACCTTTCATATATGTGTGTGTAACTTTTTTAGTGATACTAAAAAGTCTCTTGTTTTTAAGGGAAAACAAAAAATGTGTTTTATACGTACCTGCTCTGTGTAGTGGTTTTGCACAGGGCAGCCCGGATCCTCCTCTTCTTTGGTGCTCCTGGGCCCTTCCTCCTATTGAGTGCCCCCACAGCAAGCAGCTTGTTATGGGTGCAACCAAGCCACAACTCCCTGAGAGATATCCTTGGTTAAGTATTAGGAGGGCTGCTGCACACAGTTTTTTTTATTTTTTTTATCTCAATGCATTAAAGCAGTTGTATACCAATTTTTTACATTTTTACTTAACAAGTAAGCCTTTACCTGTAGGTAAAGTTAATATCTCCTAAACCTGTAGGATTTAGGAAATGTTCACTTTGCATGCACATGCGTTCTCAAGTTCCAGTGGATGCTGCTGAAAGAGGACTCCTGGGTTTGCAGCTCTAACACTTCGTTTTAAGGTAAGTATTTCATAAAGAGCTAGTATGTGGTGCATACTAGCTCATTATGCCTTTTAGTTTTTTCTTTAGTTTTTTTTTACGCTTTTCTTTGGGCCTGCAACAACTCTAAGATATTTCACACACGCGCACGCACACTTCTGCCTTTACAACCACTTTAACTGGTTGCTGACCGCCCGCCGTCATATTACTGCGGGAAGTCGGCACGCCTGGGTGAGAGCCCGTAGCTCTACGTCGGCTACTTTGCGGCCACTAGGGGGCGCGTGGGCACGATCACCGCCGGGCACACGCGATTGCTCGGTACAGAGCTAGGACTGGGAGCTATGTGTGTATACACACAGCTCCTGGTCCTGTCAGTGTCACTAGCAACATCAGTGTTGGCCTCCGAGCCAGTGTCTGTTAGCACCAGATTGCTGGCCACACTATAAGTCGCTGATCACCTGAATTACCAGTTACGGAATTGCCAAAGTAAGCTCTGGGAAAAAAATAATAAACATTTCATTTGGGTACAGCATTGCGCAATTTCCAGTTAAAGTGGTTGTATGCTGGGGGAAAAAAACCAAACTAAGATAAAGGCATAATGTGCTTGGAATACACTGCAGCTACTAGTGCATTATGAAATGCCTTAGAACAAAGCGGTCACTGCTGAGGGAGCTGACATGTTCCCTCTGTTTTACGGGTTCCGCATGCGCTCTAAGGGTCTGGCAGATGCTGCCAGAAATTCAGAGCTCCTTCCCGGAAAAGGGGACTCTCGCGCATGCCACTCACAATGCCAGAGCTGCGATGTTGTCACTCCTATGCATGCGTGTGGGAGTCCCTGTTCCGGAAAGGGGCTCTGAATTTACATCAGCATCTGCCGTACCGTGCATAGGCTGTATTAAGGTGAGAAAACAGAAGGGTTTACGACCCCTTTAAAGGAACACTAAAGGATTTTTTTTTTTTTTTTTTTAAATAACAAACATGTTGTACTTGCCTCCACTGTGCAGCTCGTTTTGCACAGTGACCCCGATCCGTGTCTTCTGGGGTCCCTCGGCGGCTGTCTGGGGTCCTCCTCGCAAAAGCTTTCTACCTTCATGCGACGAGCTCGCATGGTGGAAAGCTTTTGCGAGCGTGTTCCCGGGATACAGCGGTGGCCATAGCCGCCGACTGTATCACTCGTCCCTGCCGCGTCATCCTCTGTGATTGACAGCAGCGCCAATCAACGGCCAGGCTGGGAACGGAACAGGATGACATGGACGCGCCCGGGAATTTCGAACGGACAGGTAAGTAAAACGGGGGCTCGGGGGTAAAAAACTTTTACCTTTACAACCCCTTTAAGTTTCCATATTTGGATCAGTGTTAGGGCTGCGCATCTTCACCGGTCTCACGATTCGATGCGATTACGATTATCAAGTCCACGATTCGATTCGATTCCACGATGCATCAAGATTAATACCCAAATGCCCATGCTTTTCAACTTTTCATCAAAAAAATAATTCAAGCAGTCGGAAATTGAATGAAAATATATTTATTTGTATCTGCTATTTAAATAAATTATACCAAGTTCCCTGTATATTCATCAATCATATAGCAAAGTCTGATTGAACAAAACAGTGCAGCAGACAACAGTATTTATTTAAAACAGTACTGTCTGTAACATTAAACTCTCCCACTCTTACTACTAGTGTGTGTGTGTGTGTGTGTGTGAGAGAGAGATGTGTTGTGTTGACAGTGACACTGTGACAGACAGTTAGTTACCTACCTGATTAATTATGATGGTGACGATGACACATTCAAGTCACTGGTATTTTCTTTAAAGATTCAGCTGTGGGCACTGGCTGCTGGAGCAGGTCTCCTCCTGCCTGTGGTGGACTGGACTGAGCCTGAGGAGTGAGGAAAAAAGGACAGGTGACATTGATTTGACAAGTTTTTTTGTGTGTAAGGTTTTCATTACATGAAAGCTGATGGAAATGAAAATAAAAATAAAAAAAGGATAGCGAATATTGCAGCATTCATCACAAAATAATAAGAAGCAGAAATCTCAAAAATAATTTAAAAACTTTAAGTTCACTCTCACAGACACACTACTTCTACTTTTAGAACAATAAATTAGACATCCATGCATTATGCCACTGGATTGGAAATTCCTGGAAGCTGACCTGGACTAGTATTTTTAAAATACTAGTCCAGGACAGGTCAGCTTCCAGGAATTTCCACTCCAGTGGCAAAATGCATGGATTGGATGACGTCTAATTTATTGTTCTAAAACTACTGTTTCAAACAAAGTGTTTGATTAACCCAGCGAGATTAGATAGATACTACATTGAGAATAGAATAGATTAGAATATATTAGGGACTCGGAGTGGGACTGTAACTCCCCTGTGTGTCTGTCTGATCTTTCTTTTTTTTAAGAAACTGCAGTTTCTTCATAACTTTCTCGGTTGGGTTCAGGGTTGTTAAAAAAAAAAAAAAACAGAAAAATGGGTACGGTTAGGGTACTGTAGTCAGTGTAAGGTAACTTAAAATAAATAAGCTTACTTACATTATGTGCTGCGTCACGTGTGTGGCGGACGGCGGCTGTGGCCTAGGCTCGGGTCTCAGTCTCCTCTCCAATCTGTCTCCCCCTGTGTGACACCGGGTCCTCCTGTCCCCCTGCAGCCAGCAACACAGGCTGAGTGAGGATTGATAGCTGTGAGCGGCGCGCTGCTCTGGAAGGGGGGTCCGGGTCCGCTGTGCTCGCTCGCGCTGCAGCTGCTGTACCGCACGTCTGTGCGATACGAACGATGGCCGTCTCTCCTCTCCTCACTTCTCGAGTGCGACACAGGGGGAGGGGGGATGACGTCGGCGGGAGGCGGGAAAAATTGCGCCAAAACTTCGGCTCCACTCGGGCGGCTCAGTCGGCTCCACTCGGCTCTGCGCGGCTGCTCCGCGGGCGGCAATGACGTCATCAGTATGCATCGATTATTTAAAGGGACAGCATCGGCGCAGAATCGCCGGAGGACTAATCGTGATGCATCGATTAAACGATTAATTTCAGCAGCCCTAATCAGTGTACATGGCAGTTTGATAAAGTGCAGAAACAAGCGGGCTGTATGCCCCGACATCTTCAGCTGGCCATAGCGACCGTTGGCTAGTTCCTGAAAGTGGAACAGTGAATGGCCCTGTCTGCACCACACTGCCTGACATCCTTTGACCGAAAAATTGTCGGCTGAACTACATCGCCTGCTTCCGATCAGATTTGAGCCCTGTTTGGTTATATAGTCGCAGTAGTAGATTTGTCTTTCTGTGCTATTAAGTGTGGCTGGAGAAATGTGTAAGTTTATGGCCAGCTATACTGTGAAGTGGCAGGGAAGTTCTGATTTTTTCAGCACTATAGTGAAAGTGGTAGTTGCATATTTTTATGGCATAGAAGCGGAAAGATTTAGACTCTCATGTGGTTGTGAGTGCTAAAAACTGTATTTTTTATTTATATTTTTTTTGGATGTAGAACGCACAGGAAACAGCTGTAATTTAACACTGTAAAATAATATTCCAGTGTGGTGTTTTATATTAAAAGGACCTGATATTTGTGTATTTGTTTTGTGCATACAGAAATCGCTAACTTTACTATCATTTTTTTTTTTCTCCTTTAGGTTCTGCCATAGAAGTAATCCTTGTGTCAATGTGAAATTCTATGGAAAACACATCTCAGTGTGTGCCCCAATAAGATGTATTTTTTCAGTAATGCCTGAGCAATAAAAAGACTAAATGTCAGCAATGATAACTGATCTTCCTGGAATTGAAGCATTTCACCAGATTCCTAGAATGAAGATCCTTTCCACCTTCTAAAACAACATCCTACCAAAAATGCTTCATGTACTAGGAATGCCAACCACCTAGATTCATGCGCCCTATCTGTACAGTTGTGGATGGTTTACCATCTGAAGGCACCTTAGGCTCGTTTCCTGGCCCTGTTTCTGTCTTTGAAATGTCGATGCTTCGTGCTTTAGACCCAGTCCAGACCTGGCTGGGACAAGAGCTGGAGAAATGTGGTATTGATGCCATGATTTACACAAGATATGTTTTAAGTCTTCTGCTGCATGATAGCTATGACTACGACCTTCAGGAACAGGTATGACGATGATTCTTTTTTTTTTTTTTCTGAAGACACCTTTAAGACCTAGGAATAAAATGGACATGGCTGCCATCAAATGGCATGTAAAATTGTGATTGAGTAATACGACTTTATTTTAAAAGGTTTGTTGAAGAATATTAGAAATTCTCACTTTGTTGGCTGCATGCCATTATGGATCAATGACTCAGGATAAACACTAAAGATTGGTCATAGAAACCATAAAGCTAGTAGTCATTACTGTCATTACAGGTTTACATTGAGTCAAAAGCCAAATTGCTAGTGTGCTTTAAAAATTGCTGCTAAAAGCCAACATTTTTGTTTTATCAATTCTGCTATATGCTGCTTGTTCATTGAGCAATTGTTTTTGATTTTTTGTTATGTTTATTATTAAGCAATTCAATTACCTGGAATAAGAAATGTGTAAATTCTTACCTTCCCTGACTCAATGGTTCCAGGTCAGTGCCTTACAAAATAGAAACAGGACAGCCTTGGAGCATTCTCCTTAAAGGGGAGGTTCACCCTCCAAACAAATTTCAGGCATGCAATGGAGCCCACCCACCCGACCGGCAGTATGCCAGTGTTTCTTTTTTGTTTTTTTTCTTTACATACCTTTTTACGGGCTCTCGTCCCCTCCGGCGATCCCGCTGGACTTGGCGTTTACAATCACAGGCTGTGATTGACGTCCTTCAGCCCTGCACATACAGTGCGTCACGAGATACCGAAAGAACACGAACGTCGGTGAGGCCCTATACGGCGCCTGCGCACCGACGTTCAGGTTCCTTCGGCATCTCGTGACACGCTGTATGCTCCGGGCTGAGGGACGTCAATCACAGCCTGTGATTGTTAACGCCAAGTCCCGCGGGATTGCCGGAGGGGACGAGAGCCCGTAAAAAGGTATGTATAGAAAAAAAAAAAAAACACCGGCATACTGCCGGTCGGGTGGGTGGGCTCCATGGCATGCCTGAAATTTGTTTGGAGGGTGAACCTCCCCTTTAACCACTTAAGACCCAGACCATTATGCGGGTTAAGGACCGTGCCCCTTTTTGCGATTCGGCACTGCTTTAACTGACAATTGCGCGTTTGTGTGAGGTGGCTCCCAAACAAAATTGGCGTTTTTTTTTTTTTTTTTTTACAAATAGAGCTTTCTTTTGGTGGTATTTGATCACCTCTGCGTTTTTTTTTTTTTTTTTTTGCGCTATAAACAAAAATAAAGCGACAATTTTGAAAAAAAACAGACACATCGGACAATTTTGACACATTTTTGGGACCATTGTCATTTTCACAGCAAAAAATGTTATAAAAATGCATTGTTTACTGTGAAAATAATTGCAGTTTATGAGTTAACCACTAGGGGGCGCTGTAGGGGTTAAGTGTGACCTCATATTTTTTGTTTTTAGCTTGTTGGTAAGCGTTTAGACGCGAGTATCACAACTTGCATTTGGCGCTCTATAAGTATTTAATCCAATCCAATCCAATATGTGTTTCTAACTGTAGGGGGGCGGGGCTGGACGTGTGACATCATTGATCGGGGCATTGATCGGGAAACAGACGATCAACGACAGTGCCACAACGAAGAACAGGGAAGGTGTGTTTACATACACCTCTCCCCGTTCTTCAGCTCCGGTGACGATCACGGGACACAGGCGGCGATTGGGTTCACAGTCACGGCGCTTCGGACCGAGTTGCGAGCGCACCCTCACGGCTGGGCTTAAAGAGACACGTACAGGTACGTGATTGTGCCTAGCCGTACCATTCTGCTGACGTATATCGGCGTGATGGGGTCCTTAAGTGGTTAAAGGAAGAGCTTTGGCCCCACTTCTATGGATCATAGCAGTGCAGAAATTCTGTGAGCCCTTTTCAGCTGACAGTGGGCTGATGCCGCTCTGTATCAGTCCTGACATTACAATCGGGATCCACCCAGATACCCTGATGGACAGCTTGCTCAGCTTCTCGGCAAGCCTTTGGGAGACTGAGCCATCTGCTCCCACCCCCTCCACAGCCCAGCACTAGAGGGTGAGAACCGACTGATCTATGGTCTTTGATCGATCAGTTTTCAGTATTGGACTCAGCAGGGTGATGCTGCATCTACCTAGGTGATTATTTTTTTTGTGAATGGGGCTGTTGGCATTTACATACAGGGGTTCCCAGCAATCAGCGGACAGCAGCCCCTTTTGAAAGACATGGATGTCTGATGGCTCCTGCAGCTAAACGCAGTGGCTCATCTTTAAATGCTCATGGTCCTAGTATTTCTTGGCTAAAGTTTCAATTATTTGTACTTTTTTTGCTTTAGCGCAGAAGTGTCGGGCCAGAGGGTACCTATAGAGGCTGCCTTAACACCTGTCTGAACTCTGTGCTGATAAGCCTCAACTGTCATAACAAAGCTACAATAAGGATTACATTTGAGCAAACAAAAGCTTTGCTATTTTTCATCTTGAGCAGGTGGCTGGAGGAGATTATTTATCGCTCTAAATAATAGGCAGCACTCCAACCAGCTAACTTTTCGAGTTTCATGTATTTATGAAAGGAAGCATAATATAAAGGTCTATCTGTAAGGTGTAGTACGTGCACCAGATCTCCTCGCGGTTCTTCCATCTAAACCAGGGATATGCAATTAGCAGACCTCCAGCAGTTGCAGAACAAGTCCCATGAGGCATAGCAAGACACTGACGGCCACAAGCATGACACCCAGAGGAAGAGGCATGATGGGACTTGTAGTTTTGCAACAGTTGGAGGTCAGCTAATTGCATATCCCTGATCTAGACCACTGGTTCTCAACCCCTGTCAGGACCCACCAACCGTCCAGGTTTGCAAGATTACTGAAATACATCACGGGTGATCTCATTTGCTGCTCGGTGATTGCAGTATCTAGTCTGCATCTCCACAAGGCAATACTTTAAATCTGGCCTGTTAGTGGGTCCTGAGGACAGGACTTGAGAACCACCGATCAAGACAAATGCAAACTCTGCTACAAGCAATCATGTTTTCATTAGAACAGGAGTACAACAATTAATAACAGGAAAAAAAACATCAGCTGGTGTATGGACACTCGGGTGGAGAAGGAATCGCAATGTTTAGGAGTAAACATTTCTACTCTGACAAGTGGAGAGTACAAGAGAATAGGACCTATACTTCTCCCTGAGCGGTGAAGGTTAAAACAACCTAAGAGTAGATTCAGATCCTACAATGGTTTATCCCTGACTAGTTCTTTATATGTATGCAACTATAGGAAATAAATATTGGGGGAAAAAAAGTTAAGACGTAACTAGTGCCTTCACTATGACCTAAGCTGGCCATAGGTGAACTGGCTAAAACTCAAGCTATTTATTTTATTTTTCATGCGATCACTGCCAGCGGCTTTAGCAGCCAGAAGTGATTATTGTGTTCTACCGGCAGGGAAGGCTCCGCACACCCCCCTGCTGACAGAACACAATAGTGCTGCAGGAGGCATTTTCCCATCAACCCTGACTGGGTTGATGGGGGAATCCACAGTGGAAGGAAACAATCTAATTCATGGCTTGTTTACCTGCAACTTGCTTAAACATATAACCCCCCTTCCCAGCTGTCTAGTGTGTGCTCGTGTCGTTTTTTTATTTTATTTTTTAATACAAGTCCTGTTTTGTTTATCCTGACTACCACTAGAGGATGTTTGGCAGCAGAAGACCTTTTCAGTAACGGAGGAACCGG